>VZRU01002860.1:92302-130893 GCA_013398155.1 Pedionomus torquatus | reverse complement strand
GGATGGGGCTTTGTGCAACCTGGTCTAGTGGGAGGTGTTGGGGTTGGGAGGGGGGTTGGAACTCGATGATCTTTGAGGTCCCTTCCAACTCTAACCATTCTATGATTCTATGATTCTTTTTGCCTTTTTGGACGTAGCCCAACAGGTTTGCAGTCAAAATTGCCACTGCCAAAACGGCAAAAAGCCATGCCTTGATTTCTAGTTTTAACATTTGGAACATAATCTAATGTTGAATGAAAACTAGATATCAGATGATAACAAAGATTTCTGTTGGGGACAATCTAACTTTAAAGTAACTACTAATGACAGTGTGGCACAAGCAATGGTTGACTTATCTCCCAGAAAAAGGGAGAGAAAAGCTCACCCTTGAAACCTACTCTTGTTCAATGCAGAACCCCCCTAACCTTAAACTCCCTAGTAAATCATCCTCTCTTTTGAGAATAAAACTATCAACAAAAGTCTGAAAGACTAAATCTATACTTGGCAGAAAAGACACAAATTTCTGTGTGGCATCATATGTAAAACCAGCCAAATGCATTATGGAGGGAAACATCCAAGTTTTAGACCAAGTGCGTATTGCAGTCCACACCTAGTGTAACGCTCTTATGTCCAAAAAAATTACGTGGCTGAATTGGAAACTTCAGCTGGAGACCTCAGTGAAGGAAAACTTTCATGTCTACAATGAAATCTATTTGTTGTTCTTCCTTCTTTGAAACATTTATCAGATCTGAATAGCCCTCACTAGTGAAACTTACTCATCTTTAAATACAAAACACAGTTACAAATAAAAGCAGAGACTCCCAAGTTGATTTGTAACTCTGGTTTGGATGGCAGCGAGTGTTCACTGTCTCTGCACTGTGACTGTTATCTGATATTGTTAATTTATGCTGCTACAGAGAAAGTTTAAGAAACTGTCGACAGATAAAAAAAATAGTAGAGGTAATTCCTAACCAGCTTTTAAATGCCATTTTAAAGTGGAAAAATGTTTACCTGCTCTTCAGAAACCTCAGTAGGTGGAGGTGTATCTTGTTCAGACGGGCGATGATCTTGATAATTCGCATTATGTCTATGACGTAAAGGAGGAAATAGTCTATTCCAGTTAATCATCCCACCCTGAAACCAGACACTGCTGTTAGTCTTTGCAAAAAGAACTACAGATATTATTAAACAAAAAGATCACCCACCCCACATAATATCAAAGGCAAACATTTCAGTAAAATACTTTTATTTTTAACAACAAAACTGCTGCAGTCCTTTATGAAGTCAAAATTGGGACTGGTTTCTGCTTTATTAGTTATTAGATGTAATCACTGTAAATCAAAGAATAGTGCTAATAGAAGCAGGAAAGGATGTTTCACATCCATTGGAAAAGATTTGCTTTACCAGAGTGCTAGATTTTTGAGGCTAAAGCCCTGCTCTCTCTCCTGATGGGGATTGGCAAGAGACACAAGAGTGGGTCCTGCAAGTGCTTTGCAAGACTGTGCTGGAGTTGACCAGGGAAAGAGAGTGGAAGATATAAGTGCAAAGCAAAAAAGGATTCCCAGCACATCAGCAAAATCCCATCAGGAAACTTGGAACAACTTTCAGATTCGAAGGCTTAATTTTCTATTAGATTAGTGTGAGCTAATTAATGTCTTGATCCTAGTGAAGCACTTGAGCGAGAGACATTCATAGCATTAATGTGAAATGCGTCCCTAAGAATTTTTCTGGATTAGGACATAAAACTGAAAGAGGGGAGAATTAGATTAGATCTTAGGAAGAAATTCTTCACTGGGAGGGCAGTGAGATGCTAGAACAGGTTGCCCAGAGAAGTTGTGGATGCCCCATCTCTGGAGGTGTTCAAGGACAGGCTGGATGGGGCTTTGAGCAACCTGGTCCAGTGAGAGGTGTCCCTGCCCATTGCAGGGGGGGTTGGAACTCAATGATCTTTAATGTCCTTTCCAACTCAAACCATTCTGTGATGCCATGGTTGTGATTTCCACGCAAGTGATTACTTCTGAGACACCAATGTGACTGTTACAGACACACTGATCACCTCAGCGAACTTCTATGTGTTAAATACCATTGCAAAATCTGGCTGTATTCCAGCGCCAAAGCATCTTGTAACTACACAGTAATAATATGGCTAGGCAACAGTAATGTATGGTGTAAATCACAGAACCAAAACTTCTACTGCCAAGATTCAAGTCTTGTAATGATAAGATGTTCATCATACGAGTACAAATACTAAAGTACAAGGTTTGTAACTGTCCAGAAAACATCCATCTTCATTTTATTAGCTTAAACTAACACTCTTTAAGGGATTTTGTTTCACACCAAAAGCACAGGGGAAGAACAAACCCTAATTTTCCCTTTTGTACACTATTTGTTAAAACACCTTTTGCAGTTTATGTTGTCCTTTTCCTCCTCCCCTGCTCCCTCTGTTACTATGGAGAAGATCCCCCCTCCCTTTTTGTATATATAGGACATGGACTTCCTTCCTCTAGTTGCTCTATTTTAGTTCTATACTGTCGTTTCTCAGAAGACCTTCCTCTTAAGAGAGTTTTTTCTTTTCTCTCTCAGTGAGGGCTCTTCCTGCCTTTATGTACCCCATGAGCATTAAATGTTGTCTTCTCAATCAGATCAGGAACAGCTAAACCTGTTCCTAGACCACCACCCCTCCCCTAAAAGAAAATACTTAAATTTATTTAGTTTTCCTGCCCTTTCCTTTGTTTTCTTCCTTTCTCTCCAGAAGAGACTCAACCAGCCCAGACACACAGGGGTAGTGCAATCACCATTAGAGATTTAGAATTTTTAAAAACGATTACCTATCTTTGCTTCTGTTTTGCACACTGTATAAAACATGAAAGCCATGAGGTTTTAACCAAAGGATTCTGTATAAGCCTTCAGCTAGCCAAACAGCGTAGTGTAGTAAAACAGGAGAACTGGTTTGTAGTTTAGACCCAGAGGAGGATCTCAGACCTTCTACTGACACCACTCCACTGCTCTGCGGTCTCAGAAAATCACATTCTGGACTTCCTCGTCTATAATTTCTAATGCTGCTATAATCACTAATGCTGCTTTGCCTGTTTTTACTCTTTTGAAAAGACCCAAGGCGGGGGAAATAATGCTTCCAAGGGTTGATCATGTTAAATTGCTGAATTGAAAAATGCCCACAGGACTATGGCACATTTCTCTGTCAGAAGTCATACAGAATAACGTGTGTGAAATATAAATTCTACAATAAATGAATTCACTTAGCAGTATTCCAGTCTATCTCAAGACTGAAATAAAGTACTTTTCCATCTGTGCCCTCAACTTCACTACAGAGCTGCTCATTCCAGTTTGGTTTTGCATCTTCCCTGTCCTGTGCACTGTCCCATAGTACTACAAAGAGACCTTTCTACCTCCTTACCCTAAACGTACAATGCATTTGAAATTACTTTCAGTTAAAAAAAAATGCAGTTTCCTTACTTTAAAATTAACTATTGTGTTTTGAAGACTTGCAGCAGATTCCTCGATAAACTATAGAGACTGATGTATTCAGAAGAGTTCCATGTGAAGACTACTCTTTCCCCAAAATAACAGACTAGGCAAATTAGATAAAAACAGCTGTGAAAATATCTTTTTCAGTTGCCCTCAGAATACTCCAATTATCTTTGAAAACTGTGACAATCTCATCAGTTCTTAACTATATGAATGAGGCAAGAATATCCAACATACAGCGATAAGAATTAAAGGCCGAAACCCTTTAAGTACGTAAACACTGATGTTTAAGATTAATCCCAACACTAAGGACCACTTCTCATCTGCCTATTACTTTACAAACTGCACCAAAACCAGGCACGTTAGGCTTCTTTATCTTGACTGCAAGAAAACTGTTTCCCCCTCACAGGCTTGCTTCTAATTACACGATGGACATGAACAAACTCGGTCAAACCAGTGGGTTTTGATTGTGCTAACGCACTTGTGCTGTGAGAAGTCAGGGAGATTTCACATGAAGATACTCTATCTGATTGATTTATTTAAGGGGTGCTTCTAAATCATCTGAGAGTCCCTACTACTGGGCCATCAGCAAACAATACTTACGCACTGTAGAATACACCTGAACCCTGGCACCAAGGTGCTTCGTTACTGAGAGGAGACAATAACACCAAGGAGACCTTTTTATTCGTCTCTGATAAGTCTACTAGAAGAGGACAAGGAGAACACTGGTGATGCAGGAACTTCTGTTACAGGAAGACAGCAAAGCAGTCACAAGTTTAGATGATCAAAGAATGAGATTACAGAGCAGACTGGAATAAAGGAATGGGAAAATGGCAGCTCCTCATGGCAGAAAAGGTTGTAAGGAAATGCCGTACTGATGACTTATTCTTGGATAGCTGCCAGAGCTTTACGTACTGAAGTTGTGCCTTATGAGGTCACATCCTTGATGTCTTTTTTTTGTTTCAGGTTGTTGGTTTGGTTTGTTTTGTTTTTTTTTTAATGGTGTCTGGGACAGTACAGTTTACAAGGAAAGGAGTATCCTCCTTTCCTACAGAATAAGGAAGAGATCCACATACCAGTCTAGAGCTAGCAAATGTCTCTGTCCAGCTTACTAAAACCTCAGTTATGCACTTATTTTCCAGCAACCTCCTTCTGCTCTTTTTGAAAAGGCAGCTCTATGTGTTTCCCATGCATGTACCTGCTTCTTGACGTATTTTGTGAAAACACTTCTTACCCAAAGCCGGACAATTAAAAATGCTGTGTTACAGACAATTAACAAACATCCAGTTAAACAGCTGTCACATCTGCATCTATTTTAATTAGATTAATTTAAAAAGAAATGACATAAAATGCTTCATAGAAGTCCTCTTGATAGTGATGCATGTGGTTAAGATATTTTGATAATGTTATCTCATATACATGGTTAATGCCAACTCGCCATCTGTTTGTACAAACAGGAAGCACCTCCTGATATCTGTCCTGTTCACCTTTTCTTAACATAACAACCACAGAGAAAGAAAAGAAAAAGGAAATTGCTTTGCATTTCATCTTTTAAAGTAATATTTTCAAAGTTTGCTACTCTGGCGTATGAGCCATTACTTGGTAGAGACACGTTGTCTTATTTCTTTCATATAAAGCAAAAAATGTACTCCTGAAAGCAAGAAACATTTACTTGCTTTTCAGACATAGTTTTTTTCTACCAATTATTGACTCCAGAGTACACATACTGATGATATAAACAAGGAAAAGGCATAGCCATGAATGACACAATGATACCTGCTGCCCTGAATGCTGTATAAGAAAGACCAATGGCAATGGTGATACTTCCAGTCAACTTACTCAAGTGTCTAGCCTGCCTCTTAACTGCAAGCACAAACGCTTCTGGTTCTTTTGCTTGGGCTTTTTAAAAAAATTTTTTTATTTATTTTTTTTTACTTTAATAACTTCCTTCTTTTGAAAGGGGGCAGAAATCTAGCAGTATTAGTATTGTGAGCATCATTTTTAACAATGGAAAGAATTTTTCACCCAGGAAAGCACTTCAGCAATTTCTAATTTCCTCTGGAAATTTATCCTACAGACAAGACTCTTTAGCCAAGAGGCTCTGTCTCCAACTCCTAGCTGCTGCATCCTGAGCTTTGATGCCTGCACTGTCCCAGAGGAGCTCTTGTGTTCACAAAAGCTCAGAAATCCACATGGGGTCTTTTCTGAAGCCTGATCAGCTATTTCCTTTGAAATCGAGGAGGAACACTTTATGCTGGCCTCTGAAGCTGCCCGAGCAACAATGGAAGGGATTTCAGCACAGGCATGGTGCTCTTACAATAGCAGAAACCAGAAATGCCAACAGGGAGGCATATCTGCTTCTTGGAGTTGAGGTGGGAATAGCTGCTTCTGCTACTGCATTCAAGGGAGGTGCGGAGAGTTGCGAACTCGTGCAGGCCCTTGGCCTTGTAGCCCAATGCGTGTCAAAGACGACAGGATGGGGTGCCATTATTTGATTCAGCTGGCTGGCAGCAAGTCAAGAGCCGTTTAGGTGCTCCCCCAAACTGGTGGTTGTCTCAGAACACCAAAAGAGCCAGAGTACTCTGCATTTAACCTCTTACGTAAGGGTAAATACCTATTCTGTACCAAACTGTGCGTCACAGTACTTTTCAGTACTGCCCTGATGCAGTAATTCAGCCAGAAAGTGACGGGTCACTACGCCAAGAAAAAAGAAGGTATTTCTTGTCAAGCAGAAGTTGAAGGATGGCATTTTTGAGAACTGATGTTATTTCATTAGTATACACTAATAAATGGGGATTTGGATCTTCCCTAGGCAACAGAGGCAGGTGTTCAACCACCTTCTCAAAGCATTTCCTGTTCCAAACTTCCCAGCTTCACTCTTGCTCTTCATCCAAACTGGGCTCTTGCTGGCACTGTGACATCACAGATATGGTCTTGGCTACACGAGCTGAAAACACGCATCAATGACATGCTATCGGCAGTGGGGCTTGTCAGGTTTTCCCCACTGAATCTCAGGTATATATCTGAAGCTAAATTCCCATTGTTAAAAAAGAATCTTTGTAAGCGAGTGCCTTCTAAGAAGTGAAGCTGTCAAACATAATCACCACCTGAATTTTAAAAGAATGACGTGATTTGGAGCTGTTTTTATGTTGGGCATTCAACACTTGCTGAGTGAAATAATCCGGTACAGGGGTCCAGCGTGCCAAATGCTGAAGGCAGGTCAACCAGCATGAACACAGAGTCTGCACTTGATGAAATAACGTTAGCTCAATTTTAGACATTTTACACAAAACAGAGACAGCTCTGAGCCTTAGTACATGGCTCTTTGTATGCTGACTGGCGACAGTGGACTGTTATTACAGCACGATGATTATACAGATAATTCTTTATTCACCTCCTGTGCACAAAACCTTTTCAAAGAGAAGTAGAGGCTGAAACAAAAGGGAGAAATCAGGGTTCCAAGATTGTTTGACAAGCTGAGATGAAAAATGCTGGGCACAAAGAAAACTCAAACCCAAATTCTCCAATATACTAGCATAAACACAAATACCCGAGTATATTAAAGGCTAGTCTGATGATACAGGGAAAAAATCAGATTAGCATCCCATTTTGGGGATTTAAAGATTCAAGTTCTGTCCTAGGTTGCAAATAGGAGGGGCTTCCATACGTTGACATCCCAAAGTCAACATACAAGGTGTCATACCTGCAACACCGACTAAACTTTTTTATCTATTGTGCCTCTTAAGAGTATTTGGTGAAATCAGCCTGCAATTGTTATGTGCTAATATCGAGAGTTCTGATCAGAAAGCCTCAATCATACCAAGGTGGACCACTTGCCATCTGAACTAAATGTGCCTTGGTTATTACATGCTATAGAAGGTGGCACTAGGAAGAAGAAATGGTCTCCCATCAAGTCCCTCAGTGAGGACTGGAAGGACAACAGAAGCAGCCCTGGAATCCAATAACCGACCAGCCTCCAAACTGGATGCCTTATTTACCCCATGCTCAAAGCCAGAGATGAAGGGACAAGTACAGCTAAAAATAAACTTGCCTTCAGTAAAAAGGAATTGATCAGGCAATGGAGAATTAAATACTCTGGAAATGGTTGGGGAGATTTGGACTTCAGGATCTTTTTTATGGGTAACTAACCTCAAGTTAAATTGTCAGAAGAAGAGAATATTGAACAATCACACAGGAGAATAAATGTTCTCTATTTCTCCAAAGATTAACTGCTTTGAAATAAAATACTATCTTGCTTTAGGAAGTTGTACAACAATGACTGCTTCTCTAGGGAAATGGCTTACAAATATCAAACCAAATTCAAAGGCTATAGCTCAAAAGCCCAGTCAAACAGGAAGAGTACTTCATAATTCCAGTCCAAAATGATAGTTCAATGTGTGAGCAGGGTGCTACCAAGGACTAGTGGTCAGAGCCTTGGGACCGTGAGACAATTCAGCTTATTCTAGTAGTGCGACTAGTGTCTGTCAGCTTGTGGAGTTGGCACTATCCATGAAAAAGACAGAAAAATACAGTGGTCTGTGGAGGAAATAGTCATAACTGTTCTTTACCTGGATCAGCACCCTGGAAATTCAACATTTTTAATTTCACACCTAGAATCCATGAAAAAAAAAGTTATATAAAAAAAAAAATCCTACCCACATACCTAAATAATGTGCGTTATCGATTGCAGCAAATATGTTATTGAGATGAAACAGTAAAAAAACAGAGTTCACACAGGCCAACATCTGTAGTCTATGCAGTTTTGATACTCAATGACCCCTAAGACTAAATCGCCGCCTTTTGAAATGAAAACAGGCTTGTTCTCAACACAAAGAAAACATTATTAAACAGAGAATAATCAAGATTTGAAAATGCCAGAAGAGTGTCAAAAAGCAAAGGATAAGTTAAAAATTCACTGAGGTCTGAAGGAGAAGTTAACTGTTTTCTCTACAAAAATGGAAGCTGTCTGTGATTTCAAAAATGGGCTTGGAGTTCTTCCACACATGTACATCAACATGCAGAGGAAGGGAAGAACGGAGGAATACCGAGTTTAAATTTAGCCCCAATGTTGCAGAACACATGCTTCATTCATGGGCTGAAATAAAGCCATAAACCACTGATTAGTTAACAGAATTCTTTAAAAGTATGATGGCAACTCCTGTACACACACATCTCAGGAGTCTGAGTTCAAAGAACTTATGCATAGCTGTCTTTGAAATTTATAGCATGGTTGTTAAAGGCTGTTTCTATTCAATTATTTCACAAAATCCCAAAGTAGGCTTAGGTAATACAGCCTAGTTGGAACGGAAACCTAATTAGATAAGACTTTGCAAAACGCTTGGCTGAAAATCTCAGTCGTTTATTCAGGTAAAGAAGTCTGGCTGATTCCTTCCTGAAAATAAGATGTACACATGTGGAACAACACGAACAAGCTGCTTCCATCCAAAGTCCTGGCTGTGACAGCAAGAGTTTATATGGACCCAGCAATGTATAGAAGTCGCAGGTTGGTCTTCAGGGTTCACAGTGTTTATTTGAAGGACTTGTTGGTACTCAAACTTCTGCCACTATTCAAGAAGACTCCGCCAAAGTGGCATCTCTCACTGCCAGTGGGGGAGCTAAAGACTATGCTGAGGTCTGGTTCTTAAACTTCTTTGAGAAGGCAGAAATAGTCTATCTGGGATTATATTAATAGAGAAAGTTTTCTTCTACTGTTGTGAATGAGGATAACATTCCTGAGGAAGAATTCTTCTGCCAGGAAAGTCTTTGCTCCGTTAATTTATTTTTTTCCCAAGGTCAGGAGTTTACCAGGAGTTTAGGTACAATCAGAAAGTAAATCAGCAATCTACCCTCCCAATCCTTAGCTGAAAAAATGTGAAACTTGCACATTTCTCAGGATATGAGACTCCCCATAACAATAAAGACACTCAGTGTGCCTACCCACAGAGCGTCTTGCCAGTGTCCCAGGAGAAAGACACCTAATGAATGAACAATTAGAGGAAGTCACATTGTTATAGAAGAAGTCTGGTCTTTCCAAGTAGAAGAATCTCATCTAGAGATGCCATGTGATATGAATCAAAAGAGAGTCAGGCCTCACTGAAAAGTGAAGGCAGCCTGGAATAGCAGAACAAAAAAGACAGGAGGCAAAGGACAAAATAAGCTCAAAGTGGAAGAGAAGAGGTAACACAGGTTTTCATATATGGCTGTAGGCTTATCTGGAGTAACCTGGTGAAGCTCTTTTTGGAGCCAAAAAACTTAATAGAAACGAAGAAGCAGACAATACAGGGTTTTTAACATACTCAGCACAAATGAGGGAGTAAATGATTCGCCGGTACACAAAGCATTTTTTAAAGATGAAGGGGCTGAGGTTCATACATCGCCTTCCCCCAGCCAATGAACGCAGCAAAGAGAGCTCAAAGGAGAAGTGGTATTTAGTTGACAACGTAAGGTGCTGACCACTTTTTCTGCAGCTTTCCACCACCTTCCACATACCCATCTTTAGCGACAACAGTGTTATCAATAATACCTAGGGACAGACTCTTGCAATTTGGTTATTTGCCAGCCTCCCTCCAAGTTTCTCAATAGGAAGTGAAAGTCAAGCTGCCTCCCTGCTACCACACTGGTGGCACAGAGGCAGCAGTTGTTTCCCTTTTCCCACTGGGGCTTTCATTTGGGTTACAGAAAATATAAACTTTAGAAAAACGCTGGGAAATGAAATGATCAAAAACCAGAAAAGGCAGGAGAGGAAAGATGAAAATTATGATCATTGATATTACGGTATCAAAAGGATAAAATAGTACCCAAACACCTCAACTACATCTTGCCTGAATTGGAGAAAGGCAAGAGGCATCTATCCCTAAAATCCTATGAGCTTCATGATGCATCAGCAGATGATTACTAGTGGTGAGCGTGTTGTGATGGGAGAGAACGTCCCCCAAAGCAAAGAAGCATTTTTTTACAGAAGCAAATGCAAAGTACAGGAAACAATGGAGATGAAGGGGCAGAGATGAAGAAAATGTGGGAGGAAAATGGCAACATGGGGAATGAAAATGTGAAAGTGACATGAAGGGGAAGAAGAGATCAGATTAATGGGAAAGAAAGAAAAGTAGGATAAATTGTTTAAATTAGAAAAGAGGACAGACAAAACAGTGGGAAAGAAAAGAACTAAGGAACTAAAGTTTTAAAAGCAGTAACAAAACAGCAAGCTGGTATTTTTTGAGGGAATGAATACATATAGCACACATTTTATTCTACTGCCCCAAAAGATGCACAGACGTGATGCATGAATTTATGACAAATTATGAATTTGTCATAAATTCATAATTTCTCAGGATTAATTGTGGAAAAAGAAAAAAAAAAAAAAAGAACAGAAAGTTTTCAATATGCATCGTACCATCTGTTTAAGGGCTGTATCCACAGCAACTAAAACCCAAGACAAAAATCAGTCACCATGCAACCACACACCCCTAAGAAACTAGCAACGTAAGGTAATTTTTTTCAGTTTCTAACAACAGATTCAGACACGGTGCCAATGAACATTTAAGGGCTAAAATGAGGTACATCATGCAATGAAGCCGGTGGTTTATTTTCAAATTCTACCACATACTCAGCCTACTCCTCGAAGTTATGGGCGTTTGACAGCCAAGCACTTACACACACGGCCCTGTACTTCGGGCTCCTCCAGACCAGAACATTTTAGCTAGAGAAAGGCTGGGAAAGATAAAGGTCAAAGAGTTGCCAGCAAAGAAATTCTGGGGTGGCTGGTATTTTTTTCTTTTTTTGTAGAAGGCACGCAAAGTTAGTTCGGCTTCGGATAAAAAGAGCTCAGTTTAACAGCAGAAAAATAAAAGAGGTAAAGTTACTTACAGTCCAGTATCTTGGATACTACAGCATCCAAGTACTAGTTTACTACAGTAAATCAACTTATGAAAAATGTTTTTTTCTCCAGTTACTTTCCCTATTTTTTTGTTGGGTTTTGTTTGCTTTTGTTGTTGGTTTTTTTTTTTTTTACTTTTTAAAAAAACTCTTACTCTTTCTGTGTTAGCTTGTCTAACTTGTCAGACTCACATTCTTCAGAATTTCTTGCAAAGACTGGAAGAATAAGCTTACTACAAAAAGTACCTATTTAAGAAAAGAGCTTCCTTATGGCCAGAACAGTTTGCCACATTGTGCAGGCAACGGAGCACCGTTAAAAGCAGCTATCACGTTCTTGTGTTTTCCTTCCATATGCTACCGATGTGTGAGGAAACCGCCTTGTCTCTTTTCTCAAATGATAAACTGAAGAGTAAGGGAGTAAGAGGAATGAGAAGAGCACAGTCTCAAGGGGCAACTAAACAAAATTGTAGTACTCTGGCATACAGAGGAAAGTTAAAGTTCACTTCCCTTGTCAAACAAAATGGAGGGCAGGAGAGAAAATGTTAATTTGTCTCACCGATGGCTTATCACCTATTGAGAGCATATTGGGACTCCAGAAAACTGCACAACATTCTCCTAGAATATAATTCAAAGCTATATTTGATGACTGATGCATACTTCACAGCTTTTATTATTTTCTGTTTCACAAAAAAAGCTCCCTAAAAACCTGATCTGCATTCTATACCAGCTTCACTCTGACAGGGAAATTAACAACTTAATACTGTAACGTGATTTGTTCAACTGCACTGTCTTCAAATTATACTTTTCCAAGCCTCTAAAGGCAAAACAATCGCCCAAGTACAACAACCCAGAATGCTATTTTCAATTTTTAAAACCGTGAGATTGAAATTAGTCTACTTTTCATTTTTACCACTGTATCTCATCTGTGAATGATGCTTTTTATGATTTAGTCGATGGCCAGTAAATTCGTTAAGTGAGTCATTAAAAAACAACAGGCTGGCCGAAAGTTATCACGACACATCTTTTCTGAAGAGCCTCTCTGAATCATTCATACATTGATCCCACCACCTTCTGATCACTGGTTTTACATATTAATACTATCACTTAACCAAACGTTGAACTCAAGTTAAAGGCCAAATGTGAAGGTGACTCGAAAGTGTTTCAGCAACGTGTAAAGGGGCATCTTACTGATGTTCAAACAATGTCGATTCATTTTGCTCAAGCCTCTCCACCTCTTTAAAGAACTCTATTTGAAGTCTAACACAAAAAGATGTTTTTGCACTTTCATTGTTTATAGCCTAAGGGAAGATGAAAAGAAAACGTTATCAACTCCTCTTTTATGATTCACCGTTCTGAACTTATTTACCACTTTTTGCAATTAAAGATATATTATAAAGATTGTCCTTCGTAATGCGAAATGGCTTCTTCCCCCTACCTGAATAAACTTGGCTGCACTCTTCCCAGCAGCTTGTAAGCCAACAAACACTTTCAATTTGTTTTCTATTACAACGGCAACATTCAAGAGTTGAGTAACTGTTAGTTCAGTTCTTATATTAAAACTGATTAACAGAAATAGAGAAAAGGAGATTAGGATCTTCTACCTGAGGAACAGTTTCAGCAGATTGAAATGTTAAGAAATCAAGGGAAACAGAATTACATTATTCGGCGCTAGAAACCAGGATTCATACTCCAGTTGTTGGCCAAAGCTTTATGCTATCACACCTCTAATTCTGGTAACATATTAACACTACCATAGCTATCCCTACTTGTATTATACTACCTTGTGTATACAGAGCTGTGTTTCAGGCAGAGGAAACTCATTAAAGACCTCAAATTGGTAGGCTGTAACTAAATTATGAGCAATATATGTTCACATAGAGCAATTAAAAGACTGTGTTGTCCGCTTGATTAGTTTGATAGGGTAGTAACACACACAGCTAAGATACTGGAAAAAACGAATTGAGACACCATCTGACTTGTTTTACTGCCCTACATTGCAAACTATGTGAACATATGGTTTGACTAAAACAGAGAAAATAAACAGGCTCTGTTATTCTAATAAATAAGGAAATAAAACAAGAGTATTAAATGCAGCAAACAGAAAGTCCCTGTGGTTGACCTCTGTAAGAAAGTTAGAGAATTTAATTCGTGCAGTTTCTTAAAAGAAGCAAGCCTTATTCAAAGTGCATCTGCAAACAAAGGAGTTACGTAGACCCTCAGCCTCTCTGAAAAGGATGCTAACAATTTTGACTTCTTAACTTTGCACAGTGGCTCTTCTAAGGACCACTGACAGGCAACCACTTTACCTTTGAGTCTCTTTTTTGGTGAAGGAATGCCAGAAGTACTGATAATCTAATAGGACTGTCTGATACTCTACTTATATCATGTGAAGCGGTTTTAAGATATAATGCTATATAAAACACTTAAACAGCTCTTAGCCATACACAACAGTGTATGAAAGACTGATGGCAAAGAATAAAGAAATGCATCATATTTAAGAAATCGGAAACACAAAAGATATGTAAATCATAAAAGTACTTTTCCCATAACTTAATATAATCCTTGCAGAACCGTGTATCAATACCTGCTGCTGCCTTTGCCGCCTCATTTGGGCAACCTGAGACATCATGATTTGACGGTCCAATAACTCCATTCTCTGCTGCCTCTGAATGTCAACTGTTGCTCCCATTCCCACTCGAACTTCATTTGTTGGTTCCGCAGATGAGAAGATTGGTTCAAGAGTCCAAGAAAATATCTTGGCTACCCAGTTGGGTACACAAAGAATTCGATGAACTTTTAATATACTGCTATTGTAGCAAATCCCAGAAACCTAAAACCAAATAAAAAAAGAATTGTTAAAAAAAATCCCAACCCAACCCAGAATTTACTTTGTATTTAGCTGCAGATCACAGTTGGTCTTTCTGTTTTTTAAAGCACTTTTTATTGTATTTACCCAGAGTTCTCAGTCAAGAATCAGAGACAGATTAGGGGATTTCTATACCTCCAACTTCCCCACAGCTACAGACTACTACTTTTTTAAATCTCTGTACTGCATTGCGTGTGACTCAGAAAGCTGCTTGGGGATTTTTTTTTTGTTTGTTTGTTTCAGAATTAGAGCCCAAACTAAGCAACCCGTTCTCAAACAGGCCAAAATTCAAACAAAATTTTCATTTCTAGTAAAGGAACTGGTCAGGGTATGCTGCATGCTGACCTGAGAAGATTAAGGCTGCCCTCGAGGATGCTGAAGCACTGTAAACACTCCTCCAAAAAACAACCCCCTTTAAGGTTTCTGCCCCCACCACCCAAGTCTCTCTTCTAGTAAAAACAAACACAAAACATTTGATTTTAAGTTAAATCTAAAAGTATGCACAGATTCATTCCGAAAAGATTTCATCTACCTTCTAGTAGAAAAGAAAAAAAAAAAATTCAAAACCCAGTTAATTAAAAACTGTGATAATGAAAAAGCCTTTGTAATGCACTTCTTTCCCCTTTAAGAAAAAAACAACATTCCCTACATTCAAGCCCATGATTGCCTTGGGGCTTGATTTCATTTCAGATTCAGGAGGAGCAAAAGACGTCCATGTGTCCCATCAATGTTTTACAGTAATCACTCAGCCATCATTTTCACTTCCATTACATTTGAGCCCAAAGTGGTCCAGCACGAAGGCCAAAGCTCTTGCACAAATTCTGAGTCTGCCATTCTGCTTTATGCCACATTTCTGTATTCGTGACTATTTACTGTTTTTATGCCACAAGAATCATGCTATGACAACAGAATCAAATGAACAGGAAGAGATATGAACCCATAAAAATCCGTAAACATACCCAAACAATGCCAGAAGCAATGTAGAAACTCCCCATCTATTTACTTGGGGATGCTTATTTTATCTCACTAACATTTGTATAAACATACCAAATGCATTGCTGGGAGGGAGACAGTATTGAAAATGCAACACTCTTTGGGAGGGGGCTATTTTTCAGATTACCTATAAGGTTGTTGTTAATTATCCAGTGCGATAATGAGACTTCTAGCAAAAATTCATTCTGCTTTGGGAAACACCGATTTTCATTTTATTCTACTTTCATTTTATGACTGCTCTCAGGGTTAGATGTAACACCAAACACAGGCTACCATTCCAAAATGAGAAAGAACAGTATTAAACTATCCTTAACCCCGTAAATCTTTTTGTGCTATGAGGAAGGAAGTAAACGGGATGGGATGAGAGGAAGGTCATAATCTGTGGCATCATATTGAAGGCTGTCTTTAAGAAAAATGTTCTATACTCAAAGAAAGGTCCTGACCGGACTCCAGGAATGACAGGGCACTGGAACAGAAGCTTCTTCATGACCTCAGAAATTCCTTCCTCAGCTCTAGTGAAACTGTTCCAGATGACTGTAAGCCCATGACCAAAACTTGTGCATATCAACTGGAAACTTAAGATAGAACTGTAATGGCCAAGGAATAAGTGCAGAAACATTCATATCACTTCTGCAATTCATCTAATTTTGGTATGTAGTACTTGAGATACCTGCCTAGCAAGGAGGTCCCTTAGAAGCTAACCACCTAGTCCCAAACGAGTTATGTAAATGAGTTCCTCACTCAAGAAAACCTAGATTGTAGGGCTACCAGGAATGTTACTTTTGGGGGAGCAAGAATTACTGATCCAAGTTGCAAATAACTACATATGCATTTAATCTGATGAACTGTTAGATGCAAAATGCACAAGCAACACTAGAGCCTACAAAATATCTTCCTTTTCACCTCACATCTAGGTCCCCTCTTTGGTCCCAGGGATTTTGCATTACTGGTTGCACAGGTGGAACGAGGCAGGGAAAGAGCACTCCAGCTCAAAATATGTGGTCCAACATCATACCAGCATTCCCCCACTTCTTCTAGATATCCCTCCCAGCTACTGATCTCTGCCCACTGTTATGACCTATAGTCCTTTGTTAAGGTCTAATGTTTTCAGGGCACCGTAAATCTTGAACAGGTTCAAAAAGTCACAAGAAGCAAAACAAAACAAGTGGTGATAGGAAAATCTACATCTCCTTGAACGCATGACAAATCTTGACACGTGTTTGAACACATTAACCACAAACAGAATCAGTCTTTTATCAACTCAAGTCAGAAAATACAGCAAAGAGATAGCAGCAGCATGTCTTTAGTGCTAGCACTTTGGAACTCGTTTGTCTCAGAAGGAAAAGCACACTGCAAGCACCAACTAGTAGCTGCATCAGTAAAAGCATCCTCATGCTAAGCATCCTAAGTAGAGGCAGCTAGTCGTATAATCATTTAGGTCAGAAAAGACCCTTAAGATCATCAAGTCCTACTGTAAACCTAACACTACAAAGTCTACCACTAAAGCATATCCCTAAGCACCACATTTACATGTCTTTTAAATACCTCTAGGGATGGTGACTCAACCACTTCCCTGGGCAGCCTGTTCCAGTGCTCTCCTTGGAGAGAGAGGTGGGGGAGAACATCCATAGTATGATTCAGTGGTCAGTCTGGCACAAACCACAAACACTTGATAACCCTTTTGGTGAAGAAGTTTTCCTTAACATCCAATCTAAACCTGCCCTGGTGCAACTTGAGGCTGTTTCCTCTTGTCCTATTTGGGAAAAGAGACTGATATCCACCTCGTTACAACCTTTCAGGTACCTGTCGAGAGCACATCATTCCAGATCATTTAATCAGAAGAAAAGGCTTTATAAGGCCAGCAGTTTATGGACACTGCTCAAATGCACTTAGCACTGTGTGTGAGACTTGTACACGTGGCATCTACCTGCCTTCCTAGACTGACTGAGCTCATTGGAATAGCACGTTTGGTCTATAGGCAGTGCACCAGTTGTGGTGGGCTGTCTTCTCTCTCCTTTCTGCTCCTCAACAGCAGAGCTAGAGTCCTGGCCCCTCCTTGTCCTGCCTCAGACAGAAACTCATTGTGTAACCCAAACCTGTGGAGTTGTGTGCTCACAGAGCAGTAAGTCAAGAAGTCTATATAGAGTTCACAGTTAAAAACTAAAATAAAAAGCACCTGGCAAAGGAACAAGAGAAAACTGCGTGAGAATAACAGGATAGAGATATCTCTTCTACATACAG
Organism: Pedionomus torquatus; assembly: GCA_013398155.1. Classification (NCBI taxonomy): domain Eukaryota; kingdom Metazoa; phylum Chordata; class Aves; order Charadriiformes; family Pedionomidae; genus Pedionomus; species Pedionomus torquatus. The sequence continues at coordinate 113,456 of VZRU01002860.1, read as the reverse complement.
TTGCCAAGAAACTTATTATGGACCAGTAATTGTTCATAGCTACTGTGTGATATGATACTGCAGTTATTCACAAGGGTAAGCAGATGAAGGACAGACTCAGCTGTGAAGAGCACCAAGTGTACGCTGGCAATCCACCTTGTTACCTCCACATCTGCTACGATTTCAGTGCCATTCCTCTTCTTCTCTCCCTCAGTTTACTACTTTAGTGATACAGTTATTACGTGGAAGCATAAGAAATGTTAAACACTGTGCTTAGTTGTAACAAATTTTCAAGAAGTTTTGTCTAGTGAGGAAGAGATACCTATTTGCATATTTCCAATAAACCCAGAACAGAGACATTTGTAGTTAAAATAGGACTTGTGATTCAGTCTGGTTTAGTGTCATACACCCATCTTAATGTCAAGTATTTCCAAAGAACTTCCTCATTGGCTGGTTCATATGCAGAACCTGATGCATATAATTTTTAAAAACCCACGCTTTGATAAAATAAAAAGCAATACTTGACACCGCTTTTGTTACAGACGTAGTGAATTTCTAGCGTTTAAGAAAGCAGACCAACTTTGTTTATTCAATGACAGTAAGATGATCTCATTATATCCCAACTTCAACACTGTACATCAGGTTAAAGGACTACTTCCCCAAATAGACAAGCCTCCAGAATATTTTAGGCTCTAACAAGTCACCACAGAAAGACATTGCAGTGAGGTTCACACTGCTAGAATGGAGAATTTTTGGCTGGCAACATAAAATACATCTTAGTTGTTTTCTTGTAGTCAGATCATGATACCCTACAACCTCATCCACGATATCACATCAGGCTGAGCAGAGGAAACTGAGTGTGCTGGAAATTGCCTGGCATGCTGCAGAAAAAACTGCTCACAGCTCTTCAGTTTCTTAACATCATGGCTTACCACTGGTCCTTCACATGAAGTTTCCTCCCCTCTTCCCTCCCCTGTAGTAAGCCCAACTTCCTCTCCCCTTCCCTCGTGTCCCTCCAAAGTCATACACTTTTCAGAAAAAAAGAAGTAGCTGTAGTTTATCTTTTAGATTAGGTAAACCAAACATGAAAGCTCTCCAATATTCTACATGAAGAGACACATATGATCCACTACTAACTCAAAAGTTTTAAATCATTGTACTTGATTAACATTAAAAGAAGAAATGAAACAAAAAACCAGTAGGCAATTGGTGTAGAAAACTCTGTTGAAAATTATTTTGCCTAACGGTGATAACTTGACAGAATTAAATGTCAGCAAATACTTGGTTATTTTGTTCTGAATAATTTAAATATATTCATTGTGTGTATTCAAGACTATTATTTTCAGGTATCAACCAACTGAAAGCAAACAGCAGTACTTTTAGGACGAAGTGACATTTTTATACCTATTTTATCTGTTTTGTCCTTAGTATGGTCTGAATTCTACAGAAATAGAATACAAGGGGTTAAAGTTTGTTTCAAGATTCTGTACTGGACTTGTTTAGAGAAACACATTTATCAAACCAAGAGAGATCACGTGAAAATGACCCAGCAAGTAAAGTCACTACACCTGTATTTTCAAACTGTAGTTATAACTGGCAATGTAATTGTCACACAACATATCATTTTGTTTGGGTTTTATTTAAGGAAACAGTCACTAAGAGTATAAACAGCTTTTTGTAATAGCTTGACAGAAAAATAAGATAATAATAATAATAAACAAATTCTCTTCAATTTCCTTCCCAATTTACCGAGCTCATGAATTTCCCAGATTATTGTTTTTTTGGAGTCCATCAATGCTGTCTTCACTGGTCAGGTGCAATCATTAGTAGATCTCAATTTTTCTTTGTGGATGTGCAAGTATGACTGTACTGCCATTTCAGTACAGCACATCTATTCTTAACTTGCACTTGTCACCTAAGGAGAGGTTCCTGTGGTTCTCTGCTAGAGCTCTGCAGGTGAATGTCACCATATTGTTAACCCAACCTCTTTACATAAAAGATCATGATTGGATTTATCTGACCCAACGTAGACATCTTCAATTTAAAAGTCTACAGATGAGCTGCTTGTTTGAAGTTTTCTCAATACTCAATAGAGAGAAACGGGCACTGTTAAGATGTGACTCATCCTACAGCAGATGCCTCCAAAGTACACACACCGATGAATTACTCTAACAGATTCCCTCTCTAAACAATGGTGATTTTGCGGCCACGATGGTGTTCGCATGCAGGCTAAAAAAGCTTGATAGAAGCAATTTACCTCTTACTGAAGCAGCTGGCACAACTGACAAAGATTTTGGGCACACAAATACTTCCTCAGATCTGAGAGAGAAACTGAAAACTTTGAAGTGAAATACAAACACAAAACCAAAATCCCGGATCTTAGAAGCCGTGGATAAAGAATAGAAAGTATCTTCTGACACATCATTACTTTCTTCCCTCCTTACCCACTACTTACTTTCTTCTTCTTCCAGAATTGCAAATATCAGCATCTCTCTCCTCCACAAACAATTACAATCTGACTTCCACATTAACATCCCCTGCGTGCCAGATGGATCAACTACTTTTCTTCTCAGATGCTTTAATTGACGTAGGAGTAAGTTGCCATTCATTTCCATGTAGCTGTCTAGACACAAGCAAGGTATCTAAGCTTGCGCCACAGAGGAGATAAGTCAATACACTCAGTAGAACACAGATAACCATCTCAAATTAAGCCACCTACAGTCATTCATCTGACTATTGACTATTGCCCACATGCAGATACTTCACGTTAGTTTTGGGTGGGATTCAGCACATCTGTTAGCTTACATGTGGGTATCTATATACCCACAGACAGACCTGCTTTTTCATTCCCCAATCTCCACTCTTGGTTTTCCATTTCTTATTTCAGGCCATGCACTTCACAACATATGTGTGGAGGTTGCCCGTAGAGTTGGTAGAGTCTCCATCCTAGAAAATACTCAAAAGCTGCCTGCACTTGGCGCTATGCAACCAGTTCAGGACTTCCTGCTTGCGCAGGGAGTTGGTCTAGAGGTCAGCCTCAGGGATTCTATGTGAACTGCTCTACCACTTGGGCTTTGGTGGGCAGTACTATCAACAAAGTACTACCAAACAATCACATCAGTTAGAGATAAAATGTATGTTTTCAGTTAGGAAAATACTTCAACGTATGCAGAATTTTTAATAAGTAAGTAGTCTCACTAGTACTAGTGGTACTACTGATATATTGTAAAGCCAATATTCAGAAGTCACAACTCAATTTCTGAAAAGTCACTACCTAGATTATTTTAAAAACATAAGCAGATTTTTTGTTTTGTTGGCTTGTTTTGTTCTTGTGGGATTATTTTATTATTATGTTTTAAGAAGTGTCCTTCATTATTTCTAAGCCTTTGAGATACTCTTTTGGATTTTAAAGCAGTAGTCTGCTCAGGGATTAAAAGCTTATTTTAAAGCTTCTAGGAAAGCTAACATTCCCCAAAAACTCCTGACTCCTTGAGCTAGGACTTCAAGAAACACCGACAAGAAGAAAAAAGAAAACAAAATTAAAGTGTTGGTAATACTTTCTGCATCTTTCCCAAAAAGGAGCTGAGGTTATGCATATATAATTCAAAAAAGACTGGTGCTTGAATTTGGATATTAGGTCTTGAAGTTGTATCCTGGTCAATATTTTCATTCACATCCTTTATACAATAATCATAATCCACAGTAATGTGCAATAGGTGTAGAACGAAGACCTCTACAGGGCTTTGTTACACCGGTGGGTAAGTATACAGGACCTTTGCTGACTGGTAGAACAGGACCCGTGCAAGTGCTTGTCTGAGCTGGAAAGCCCAGCCCACAAAGCAGACACAGCAAGTGCTGCTCTACACAGAGCAGCCCCATGTATCTCCAGGGGAACACCCATGGGGTGTTCAATGGGATTTCTCGATGGTGCGGTCAATGACACTGGGTAATCAGCTGAAAATGACGTTTTGGCTCACTGCACCTGGCGCACGTGCTCAGCCTTAGCTGAACAGCCAGTGGCAGTTCCAACTCCAACCAGGCACGCTGATTTCAAACACAAAGGCTCAAATACCAATTACTGTTAAAGACATGACAGCTGCAGGAAACCGCTAAATAATCTGTCTTCTCAGATTCATAGAAATTTTCTTAGTTATTCCTTCTAAAATTTATGTTTCTTGCTACTGAAAATTATAAAAATATGTTCCCCTGTGACCATTCAATGTTTCTACAAAACTAAGGACTTAAATAAATTAAAAAATAATGAGAAAGCCACAATATATTTATAAAACTACTTAAAGATACTGTTAGGGATGGCCCCTTTTTGTGCTAATTTTTCAAGTCAGAAAGGCAAGTGTGAACTAGTCTGTTATCAGGCATTTGGGTGAAAACAAGCTGAAGATGAAAAACAGCTATTAGAGTTTCCTTAAAGTGCTATTAATGTTATTGAGAATGCACTAGATTTAAACAGTAACAATATTCAAAATAGTAACACATAATTTAATTATTTCTTAGTATTGTTTTATTTAATTCATACTTGTAGTAAGTTTTGCATTCATCATAGATTTTCACAATTCCAAATTTAAAAGAATGACCTAATATGAACTACAGAATTAAATAAAAATTAGTTATTACAAGTAATTAATTTTTATCTATTCTGAACTCCAGTTCAAATATAACTTGGCTGTAAATCAACAGCACAAAAAACCCCTAATGCATAGCTTTCATCTATTTTTTAAAATTACACCTATTTTTTAAAATTATCCAAACTCACTACAATTCTACTGATCATCTTTTGTGGCACCAAAGCACTACCACAAGACATTTAACTAGATGAAAGCAGACTTATCTGAATCACCATTTATAATTACACAATTACAGAGAATTCAACAAGTATCATACTTTGATGTTGGCTAAAGATCTACACAAAACTAGATGTGGATAAGTGGAAGATATCCTCCAGACTAACTGGGAGATGAAGGACACATGAATGTGAAAGTAACTGCATACTATGTTATCAGGCTCTGATCAATGATTCTCTTCAATAAAGTATTCAATACTATTTTGAAGTATGCAGAGGGATGATATTTTAAGTGTGAAAACTGCACTGTTGAGTAATAAAAAGACTTCTGTATTTCCTTCAGAAATTTTTTAAAATCAAAAACAGTTCAGAGTAAGGACTGTTTAAAATCACTTTAAGAAATATGTGGAACAGGAAGAACATATTCTTAGATCTGGTATCAACTACATAATGTTATTTTTAGGACAAGAATTAAAAAAAAATGGAAGTCTGGTTTAAACATTTTGGTCCCCAGTCCAATCACATCTTACCTTAAAAATGCTCATCTATGAGGGACAGGATTTCACTGTAGCAAAACACCTCAGCCAAATGAAGAGCAAACAGAAAGGATGAATAAAGTTCTTAAACAGAACCCAAAATAATCTGAAGTACACTCCAGAGCATTTTAGTACAGACTTGTATTAAAAGTTAAAAGACTTGTACTTGTGTTAAGACCAGCTTTAGGAGATTTAAAATCATGGAATCATAGAATGGTTGGAGTTGGAAGGGACCTTAAAGATCATCGAGTTCCAACCCCCCTGCCATGGGCAGGGACACCTCCCACTAGAGCAGGTTGCTCAAAGCCCCATCCAGCCTGGCCTTGAACACTTCCAGGGATGGGGCAGCCACAGCTTCTCTGGGCAACCTGTTCCAGTGACTCACCACCCTCACAGGAAGGAATTTCTTTCTAGTATCTAATCTAAATCTTCCCTCTTCCAATTTAAAACCATTACCCCTTGTCCTATCCCTACACTTCCTGACAAAGAGTCCCTTTCCAGCTCTCCTGTAGGCTCCCTTCAGATACTGGACGACTGCAATAGGGTCTCCCCGGAGCCTTCTCTTCTCCACAGCTCTCTCAGCCTGTCCTCATAGGAGAGGTGCTCCATCCCTCTGATCATCTTTGTGGCCCTCTGCTGAACCATTCCAACAGGTCCATGTCCCTCCTATGTTGAGAAATCATGAATAAGGGATATTCCAAATTTTGAACTTCATGCAATGCACCTCACCTTGCAAACAAATAAGCAAATGACAATAAGTAAGAAGAAAGAGTCTACAACACTCAAATCACAGAAAAGGCCTGAAAAATACCTTTCCTCAATGAAAAACAGACCTAGCTGCATGGTTAGCAGAAACCTTGGCATGCAAGCTGTATGATGACAACATTATACTGATGAGCAGACGGAACTGCACATCCCAGCAGGCACATCTCATCTGCTGGTACCAACCTGAGCTTACTGCTTGAAGCATACCCGTATGCTGTAGCTACAACTGAGTGAGCCTTGACGTGTCCCTCAAATTTTCAATCCTGCGAGAGTGTAGCAATGAGAAATGTTAGCTGAGAACGCAAGAGATTTTTAAGGGGGAGGTGGGGGGGGGCGGAAAGGGAGAGAAGATGGGTTGATCTTTATGTGTCCAATGAAACATTCAAATGGACACCATTTTCTAAGGTGTTTTGATTGTTTTAAAGAAAAAAAATAGTAGGGAAACTCTTTCTGGCATTCATTAAACCGAGTAACCTGCATTATATGGAAGCACTTCTGCAAATAACTATTGAAAGAATTCCTAGCTGAAAGTCAAACAGAGATTATATGACTTTCTTGATACATCTACATTTTGAAGATGAAGTTTCCTAATTTTAGAACATAAAAATGCCTGATAATAAACAAATCTCAACAATCTTTAAGATCCCTTGCAACTCTAATAATTCTATGATGCTATGGACTATATGTAACAAGTATGGTATATTCCTCGCAAAACAAATCACAAGAAACTAAATCAGTCTCATAAAGTATAGGACGAGTAACATTACAGATTACTGATTACAGCAAGTTTCTGAATTTGTTTACAGTCTACTTCTTAAATTTTTCTTTGTAAATAAACCTTATGTACTTAAACAGCACCTTTTACACAACATACCAGCAACTGAAATTACCAGGCTGATACTGACATACCAAAAGAACAATTACCAAGAAGTAATCCATTTTCACTGGGAGAATTAAAAAGCTGCCTTTAAGAGTGCATTCCTATGCTGATTCAAAACTAGAGATATAAGAAGCTCCGCCTCACAGCAAAGACAGATACGGCTGACCTTTTGTACTCCAGTAACAAAACACGTGCTGCAATCTCAGTAACTGAGAACAATCCAGCATCAAACTACCAACTGTCTAAAATTCCTTATCACCAGGCACATTACGCCAGTGTCTACCCGCACGCATAGACTCACACACACACTCAAACACACTTCTGTAATGATTGCATCACTTGAAACCACTGAAAACAAGAACTCAAGGTGGTAGAATCCCCAATTGCTCTACACCCTGCCTGGAATTCACAGGGAAATCTAACAGCATTAACAAGGATGAACATGCATTAGCAAGAAATCAATCTCTAGTGCCACACCTCATGCCTGCAAAGTCAGATCCCATTTAAGACACGTTAAAACTACAAATTGCGAGCATTTTAAGTGAACTTAAACTGGGGCCGTGGTGAAGAGAAAGTGGAAACTGGCAACAATTCAGAAACCGTGCCGGCAACATCCATTTTAATTCTCCACATAAGCAGAAGTGCAACAAAAGCTAAATTGCAGAACAGCGTAATATACAGTCATATGAGTGCCTAAGTGATCTTTAGAGCTAAAAATACACTGATGTGTCTAACAGGCAATGAACTAGTGACTAAATATCACACCTAGCTGATTTGCTGTTCTTCACTTACTCGGTCCTTTAGTACAAATACAGGAATGTTTGATTCAACAAAGACAAAGTATGTCAGAAAATGTCAAGAGCAGTAAGAATTACAAAAATACATAGGTTGTCAGAATGACTTAATATAAATTTGATAACCTACGTATTTCTGTAATTGAACATATACACATGCTATCAAGTACCTACCCTTGTAATGCTAAAAGGTGCCTTTTATAGTGTTTCATATCCCTCTTATAGATTATTAAATATTAAGTGAAATTTTACTCCTTTGTCAAGTTTTCTCAAAAGAATTGCCAAATTTTACTTACAACAGAGATGAGAGACTTCTTATTCACAGAAGTGTGACAGATACGCTGTGCAAAAAATGGCTGAAACTCATAACATGAACTGCTTTCCAAATTGCAGCACTTACTATGAAACAGTAGAGTGCAGCTCTCTGCTTGCTGCAGAAAAAATTGAGACTGAAAACACATCATCATTAATGATGACTTAATTCATGCTGACTGAAGCAATATGAAAACTTCAAATCACTTTTTTAAGCTTTCCTGTGACAGAGAAAGCTCAATTTATTCCTATGGACTTACACCTATGTAAAACATACTGCCAACCTGCAATTAAAAAACAAAGGTTGTCTATGAAAAAAAAATCCTAAGAAAGTTGCATTATACAGATGAATAAAACTGGACATTAAAAGGGAATTAAAAAAAGAATGGCACAATATATTATGAAAAAAAAAAATTCGAGCCATTTTTCATAAGTCTGCAAACCCAAGTATAAATGCAGTTCCTGCCAACAGGAAAGAAGAGAGTTAAAAAGCCTTTCCTTTTCTTTCCTTTCCTTCCCTCTCTAATGAACACCTGCTTAAAAGGAAGGGCTATTAAAAGAGCCAGAAGAGTAACAGGAAGGGTAGTGCGTTTGGAGGAAGTCACAAATCCTTAGGCGGGCATAGAGACTTGGGCTGATCCCTCCACCAGAGAGAAATTCTGGTTTGTGAGTTGCACTGTTTGCATGGATATTTATGGTCTGACCAAACTGCTGAGCAGACTTCACTGTTTACTGCTCGGTCACTCCTGTCAGTTATCCTGTGAGCCCACGCAATATTTTGGAACAGCCGATGCAAGTGGTAAGAGACCAAACTCCTGAGTTACAGCAGCAATATCTGAAGTGTCAACAGGCTTTTCACTCTGAGCTCACTGCAAATTCAAAGTAGTAGGTTGTAAACAGCAAGGGCACAATTTAAGTTCTTCTTAAGATTGCATCACCTTAACAGTCAGCTGATTTGGAAGAGGTAGCACTTTCACTGTTGCAAAAGCATAAAGCGTTTGGGGCCAAGAAATCAGAGTCTGAGCTCCTAATTTCTAATCTGTAAAATTTGAAAAGAAGCTTATCAGTACCTAACAATCTGGAAGATTTAGTATGATCTGTTTCAGCACTAAGTGCCTTTGTACTAGGCATAGTCGGAAGGGAAAAAGACAGACCACACCGGCGCTTTCTGACTGGTGTAAAGAAAGTGATTTTGCACTCTTACTGCTGTTACCATAGTGAGAAACAACTACACAGATGTCCTAGGAGAACAGCAAAACATGAAAAAGCCTCATAGCAAAGTTGCTAAAAGCTGCTTCCTGGAATAAAACCTTGAGGCTTACTGAAAACTGGAAAAAAATAAATAGGGTGAATATTCCTGCCATTTCCTCAATAGTCTCATTTATAGTTGTGGGCCTAAAGCTGTATCTATGGAAGTAAAACTAATTTTAGGAGGTCAGAGAGCAGTGGCAGTCTGCAACTGCTTTTGTTGCCACAAAACCAGTGCTTTTGTTGTCTCTCTATTTATTACCAGCCAGTCAGTGCTTTACTGCTTTGGAAGCTATAGATGAAAACTTTCTACTTACCATTACAAATAAAAACATTACACAGTAATTTCTGTTCTTTACAAGCCCAAATATACTGCACTGATTGTACATACAAAACAGTGCTTTAAGCAACACACGATTTTTGAAACAGTAAGACTTACCAATCCACTTAAGGCTAAAATCCAGATGTAGGAACCAGAGGTTAAGAGCTAGAAGACAAAAGCAGCAATTTAGAAATTTAGTTTTACGTAACTGTTGTTTTCTGAGCCACTATGTTGCAATATTATGTAGGCTATGTACTTGTCACGAGAATGAGAGAAGTCAGACATCTATTTCTGAGAAAATTCAGTTTAACATTAAAAAGACGTATTCCAGAAGCAGCAGAAGTGGAAAAAAAAAAGGATCCAACAATAGTTCTCCTTCTACAGAACAATACATTTTATTTTCATATAGCGTACTACATATAACAGGATGTCAGTTATAGGCTGCAGAGAAAAACAAGTCTGAAAGACAGACTGAAGCAAAGGAAATGACTCAGCAGCAGGAGAAGAGTTCCAAGTGGGGCAGGCAGTGCAAGTGAAGCCCTCAGGCAGCCATGGAGAGACTAAACATGAGCAGCAAAATTGAAGAAATAAAGTTCTCACCCAGTGGCATATTTGTCGTCATGAAATCACACAAACAGGTCGGAGAGAATTTTTTAAAAGACTCCTGATAAGCCAACAAGGCAGCCTATTGTTTCTAGTAAAGTATGTGATTAATCACCTGGAAAAGGTTATTACCAACTGGAAAAACGGGCTGAAAATCAGACTGATACTGGTTACTAAAATAGTTCTGCCCCATGCCAACTGAATCATGTCAACACCTTCCCTCCACACTTCTGCCTATGGAAAGAGTGACTTGAGTTAAGGGCAGAGTTTACAAATGAGGAGAAGGCAAATTATTTTTCCCTCGGCCTCTGTGTGATGGCAGCAACCGTTCTGTATGTGGCAGGGAAAGATATAGCAAAGAGACAGTGATTAGTAACAGCCTGATCTGTAACAGAGGTGGTGTGCGTATGAAAGCTAAAGGCAAGGGACACGATGAAAGAGCTCAGACTATACCATGGTTTTCCCAAAGAATAGAGTAATAGTGGTATTGATGGGTTTGAAAAAGAATCAGCAAGATTTCCCCAAGATCAAGAAAAACTGGTGCTGGAGCAGAAATCAGAGGAGTCCGAAGGCTGAACAGCAAAATGGTTGAATGAAATGTTCATGTGAAGCATGAGTCAATATTCTGAAACTGACCATTCATTCTAAAATACTTTCTACCAAACTTCACATAACTATGGTGCTTTCCATTGCTAGTGCTAGGTCTATTTTTGAGTCCTTGGAATATATAAAAATGAGTATAATTTCTCATAATTTTGCAGATCTCATGTTTCATAATTCAGGTTGTGACATGACTGTCCATTCATTTCTAGGCTGCAGGGTTTTTTTGCTGTTTTTGTGAATAACTACTGCCTTTCTGTACCAGCTACCTATATTTTTCCACTCATACTTAACATAATATTACATGATATTGCTGTGCTCTATGTTACAGTACTTTAAATTACTTGTAACATGGTAATGCTTGATATATAAATAGTATTAATTTATATGAAAGTGGAATTCAGTAAAAAACTTGAGCATTTACCAAGAGTCTTACCACAGAGAACTATTGCATTCTATAGCTTTCTGTGAGCTCTAACAGACAAGGGGAAAATAAACAAATGCAAGAATATAAGCAAATTAGAAAGGTGAAAGATGCATATGCCTTAGCATCAGGTTTCATCTATTTTCATCCAGTTCATTCTGTTTACCAAAAAGAAATAATTATAGAATTGTCTATTATATTTTCCTGTGCAAGGCAATCAAGACAGAAGACAATGGATGAAGGGATCCCTAGCCCATTACTCCAGCATTCAGAAATGCATATTAGCAGCACATGGTTTTCAATATTTTAGTCAATGAGACAATCACTAGATAACCATATGTGGAATTATAGGTGTGGAAGCATCAAAATACATAGACAAACATACAGAAAGACTGTTATATTAGTAATTCGTTAAAATATGAACAAGCAAGTACATACCATACCTGTAAACCCAGTATATAGACCAGTGTCTTGTTTGTGATTGAAAAGTGGCCTAATACTTGTGTCACCTGCACTCTTGGAATGGAGGAATAAAATGGTACAAACAGAGCAAATACAGGACCCAAGCTGCAAAAAGAAGGATAGAGATGGTAAATGAGAATGACAGTAGCAACAGTAGTGCAAAACAACAAAAAGTAATTATTCCTAAGTACATAATAAACAAAACGTAATACCATCTTGCAAGCAAAGGTCTTTTTTGGGAAGCAATGTTCAGGTAGCTTAGTGCGTTCAGGATAACAGTTTCATTGGCAAACAACAAACCACTAGCCTTTGGTAAATATCCTTGCGCAGAAGAAACAGGTAACAAAAAATATCTTATTGCCAAATGTTTAGGACTGGAGGCAGCAGAGAAGGCAACATATTTAGTCTAACAGCAGACTGTTTCTAGAAAATACAGCACGCAAGAACAGCATAGTCTCCCGCATCAGAACTAAACTTCATTGATCCGAGAAGACAAAGGGCAAGGATTATATATATCCCAAAAGGTCATAGAAACTTCTTCATTTATTAAGTTAAGCTTTATATTCACCACATTTAGGTGTTAGAGGATTGCTTAGAGACTGCAGCATCTGAGATGGGATACTGACAATGGGATGTAACTTCCCTTCGCCAGTGACTTCCATAGCCTTACAAGTCATTAACTTTCTTCAGGGTCCTTAATCACAGCACAAGATGTTTATTAAGTTTCTAAACCCTTGCTGGAAGTTTTGTAGAATTTGAAACTCAAGACCTTTTACAATGACCAGATACACAGACTGAACTTGTAAACATAAACAGTGCATTTCACATGAAATATACAGCCTCGTATATATGAAATATACAAACCCTGTGTTCCTCATGATAAAACATCCAGAAAACTACAGTGTGTATTAAAAACAACAGGAAAGGCCACAGCAGAACTAATGCCAAAGACATGGAAATGGGAGATTTTGGAAGAAAAACACTTCCTAGGATGGAGAAGAGGAAGAAAAAAAAAAGTCACTTCAGGTAGACACAACCTGCTCCACTGGTGGAGGTGGCCGTGGTGGTGACCTGCAGGCAGCAAGCTGCAGGCATGGGGAGGCTATCAGCAAAGTGCACGTCTCCAGTTGAATCCTTGCCTGTGGCTCCTGATGCCTTGTGTCCCACAGGCGCAGGATGCTGCATGGGGTAATTTTTCACTGCTCACCAGCTTATTGAAACTTTTAAGAGCTGCAGTTTCCACAGGTCTTTGTGTGAAAGGGATATTATTTCCCTGCTCATGGCAGGGGGATTTGGAACAAGATGATCTTTAAGCTTCCTTTCAACCCAAACCACCCTATGATTCTATGGTTATACTCAGTGAGAATTCTGCAAACAGCACAAACCGGGACCTAAATAACTCAAAGCATTCACTCAAAAACACATCTCCCTTTAGGAGGAGCTACTGATAGAAGTAATACTGTGTGAAATAATGGTCTGAATATTGAAACTTGTATTTCCTGAATAACTGCCAAGTGCAACACCCACATCTATGAAGAAAAACACCTTCAAATACTATTTTTACTCATTTAATGGGATGGGGCTTAAGAGCATTTTCTTGTCATTTTCTTTATTATACTTGAAATTCAGCTTGCTGAAAACCTGCCTCTCTGAGGCCTTAAATATAATTTAATTATAGAAACATTCTTAGTATCATCTGACTAACGCACAGTCAGGTGCACTTGAATGTATGGAGAATGCTAACTCAGGAACTATAGAAAATGTTTAGTTTTGCATATAATCCTTCTTACATAAAAACCCTCACCTGTACAAACACAAACAACATATTCTTAAAACAAATTAGAATTATTTAAGTTGTAGGAGTTGATAGGCATACTACAAGAGTGACACACACAAAAATAATTCATCCAAAGTGTTCCATTGTAGACAACATTCACCGAAGTAAATCAGGTTTTGTAAGTGAAGAGATAAGAAAAAGAGAGAAAAAAGATCTTTTCCCCTCTTAGGCAAGTAATTTTAAATTATTTCTTTCTACTCTTACCAAATGACCTGAGGGAGTACCAAAACTGTGGCATGCTTTTCAGGTTTTATTCCTCCTGGTACAAATAGATGCAGAGACTTCGCATACAAGAGTGCATTCAATCACAAGATGGGAAAGTACAAAAAGGAATTTCCCATGACTGCAAGTGCATTTTAAAAAGAGATTAGAGAATGTTAAAAGGTTCTTTAAATGTTAATATTCACCATTAATGTCAACAGAAACCATAGAAAACACCACCTTATTCCAGGGTAGTGATCTGTATAATTCATAGTCCAGTGTCTGACCCTGCTCAGTACCTGACAACCTAGAGGAGCTAGAGGAAACCTAGTGATAGAACTTTTCTCCTAATCCAGGGAGTTTGTAGGCACCACAGAAGAACACCTCCAAAGACATTAGTTTGGGGGTTTTTCAAGTCCCCTTGAAAATATCTTGTGGAAGCTCACTCCCACAGGTGAATCTACTGTGTGAAAAGTGATTCCTATAAATTTGAAACCTTTGCCCTTGACTTTAATTATACAATTCCATACTTCTACTTGGAAAATGTTAATCTTTTCTGATGCCTTCAGAATTTTCAACGCATTACTTGTGCATAGAGTATCTACACAAAGATGCTGTTCATCTACAGTGGGTCTTTCAGAAAAGTTATCTATGAAACAATACTAGAATGTGACTGACACATTTAGGGGCAGCCAAAGGGTCGCAAAGGAAAATATGGACCCACTACCTGGTGGAAAAAAGGACCTAGTGACAAAGGACATGAAAAAAGTCGAATTTTGCTTCGGTTTTCACCGGTTAGTTTTGCCCTCAGGCCTCCCAGGGCCCTGAGCTTCCTGCAGGACTGGAGCATCACCCACTGTAAAGGAAGACAGTTCAGAAGCTCTTCAGCCCAGCTGGCCACACGGGAGTCAATGGGACCAGACAGGATGCCATCTCAGGACACCAAGGGGGAGGGCTGAAGTTATTACCACTGTAACACTGTGGTGATCAGGGCAGGCTCCCGATGACTGCACAACCGCACGTCACACTCATCTTCAAAGAGGGCAAGAACAGGATTCAGGTATCTGCCTCACCTCTAGCCCTGGGAAAGTTATATAGCAAATCTCCTAGAAGCCATTTCCAGTCCCACAATGGACAGGGTGACTGCTAACAGCCCCTATGGATTTACCAAGGGTGACTGGCACTGCGGACAGGGAAGGAGAAGGCAGCAAATGTTGTATCCTCTGACTTTAGGATGCCCTTTCACTCAATCTCCTTGCGTCCTTGAAGAAAATATGGGGAGATGAGGACTGGCTAGATAAGCAGAATGGCAGGAAACTGGCCCCACTGCCAGGACTCAAAGGGTTCTGGCCAGCAATACCAAGTCCAAGCAGCAGCCAGTTACTGGTAGTTTCCGTCAGGGATTCACACTGTGGCCAACTCTATTTATTGTCTTTATTAACGACTTGGATGACAGGTCAGAGTGCGAGTTGCTGAATGACATCAAATTGGAGGGAATAGTCAATGCCTTGGAGAGCAGGGCCACACTCAGATACTCCCTCACGGGCTGGAGAAATGGGCTGACAGGAACCTTACAGAGTTCAAGAAAAGGAAGTGTGGAGTCTTCCATCCGGGTCAGAATAACCCCATGCAACCCCATGGTATAGACTGCCTACAAAACAGATTTGCAGACAAGGAGCTGGAAAACTCTTTGGATGATAATCAGTAGATCACCCTTCCAGGAAAGGCCAATCGCATGTGAGGCTGCATTATCAAGAGTGTAATCACCAGGCCAAGAGAGTCATAGAACGGTTAGAGTTGGAAGGGACCTTAAAAATCATCGAGTTCCAACCCCCATGCTGTGGGCAGGGACACCTCCCACTAGACCAGGTTGCTCAAAGTCCTTCTCAAAGAGAAGTGATCACTCAGCACTTCTGAGTCTGAACCTGAATCACTGCATCCATTTTTGGGCTCCTTGCTTCAAGAAAGGCATTGATATACTGGAGTCCAGATGGGGCTAACGATGGTCTGGTATCATAAGGGGTCACCCGCAGCCAGAATCTACATCCTCAGAGATACAACCTTGATACACAGCCCTAAGGAACCTGTTCTTGCTGGACATGCTTTGAACCGAAGTTGAACTAGATGACTGCCAGAGGTCCTATCAAACCTAAGCTACTCTAGTATTCTGTGATCAATCAAAGCCCTGTTCCTAAAGTTCATAATCACTAGAGGGACTTCTGTTCCTGCATTTCACTATATGTGTATAAACACCCATCCATATACTCAAATAAAAGAACTCATTCTTAACTCTTTTTATTACGTGAATTGTTTGGTAACATACAGTCAGATTCAACATCTACAAGTGGAAAACATATTTTTATTGGAAAACTACTACAATTCTCTCTTTTCCTCTTACTTTTGCATTTCTCCTTGTCCCTTTTAATCTCCTTTTCTCTCCTCTCTCTCCTTTTCCAAAGACTTTTGCTCATTATACTATGAGAATATCAAGAATATCCCTTCAAGTGCTATGATTAACTTCTATTAGAAACTGGAGATGTCTGTGTGCAAAGAAGGGCCAGAGACACAAATACACGCAGACTCTAAACAGAGTTTATGCCCATTTCATATTTAGGAAGTTAATTTCAGACATGTCGGCTACCAAATACAATTTTCAAACAAAACAGAAAACTCTAAAACCTGAAAGATTAAATTACAGTTTGAACACTCCACATATCACCATGTGTATTCCAAAGGGGTACCATAATAGCAGGCTCTTTAAAAATTATATAATTTTGGAAAGCATGCTAAATTTCAACATTTGCAGTGGAGAAGAAACATGGCAAGCAAGATGGGAACATTCTACATCCTATGAAGTAATAAGATTGGTTTTCCACAACTTGAAGAAACAATAAACTTGAAAAAAAATACACCAGAGATGCAGAAACTACTGGTAGAGAAGAAACGATCAGGGGCAAGCACTTCTCATAAAAGAAACCTGCTAGTTAAAGTTTAAAAGGGCAAATATTATATGCAGATTAAAACATCTTAAGATTAGTAAATATATGCACAAAATAGAGAAAAAAATCATTTCAAAGTGTATGAACAAACAGGTAGAAAGCTAAATGTTATTTCTGCAAAACTATTTGCTGTTGTCAATGGAAGTTCTGTGGGATTAAACTTGCAGAAATATTCAGAATGACTCACAGCTCTTGCTAACTGTGGTGCTGTATTTTTTTCATTCAAATTCTTCATAAAAACACTAACCTGACAAATTCACAACCACATAGTTTTTTGGTGACTAAAAATACCAGCTATAAAAGCAGCTTTAGATAATACAGAGCCTGTAAACAGTGTGCCTGTAATTCAAGTTACAAAGTTACTTTAGTGCTCTGTGTTCCTACAGGCTCTCCAGACACTGCAATACTACTCTACAGCCTTTATTCTGAAAATGTTAGGCATTCTCAATAACATCCCTTAAAATTAGGTAACTCCCTGGAATATGACCACCTTTGATTGCTGGCCCAGGACAAAAAGCAACCATCTATTGGAGCCAACACTTTGCAACACAGCGCCTCTCAATACCAGCAAAAGCATGAGGGTACGTAACCTGATAACTCGTGTATCTAAGTCCCAATACTTCACAGGAATGCAGGAAAAAAACCCACCACCACCCAAGACAAAACTTGAAGTTGTGCATCTTG
Organism: Pedionomus torquatus; assembly: GCA_013398155.1. Taxonomy (NCBI): domain Eukaryota; kingdom Metazoa; phylum Chordata; class Aves; order Charadriiformes; family Pedionomidae; genus Pedionomus; species Pedionomus torquatus. The sequence continues at coordinate 96,012 of VZRU01002860.1, read as the reverse complement.
AGGGGAAAAGAAAGGTTCTTCCTGTCCACAGATATCCCAGCAAACGATTGCAACTTTGGGTTTATTAAAATATGAGACTGACCAACCGACCAACCTAACACTTTACAATCCCCTCATGAAGACCACAATTAGACACTTCCAACTCCTAAAAAACCTTGAGTCTTTAATGCCAAGACCATCCAACAATTTACACCGTAAACTATTCAGCTCCACTGCAAACCAGTTTCAAGTTCCTTTCCTTTCCATCGGTGAGCTATCCTAGACCTTTGCTTTTCTGCTGCTGGCTAGAATCTTTCTTTCAATTTCAATTTTAATTTAGTCATCATTGGTAAGTCGCTAGCATATGTAATCATTACTCTTTAGCTTTTTCTAAAAAGATCAGTTAATCCTATCTCCCCCAAACCTTTGCAGTGCAAAGCTGACTTACAGTACCTGACCACTGCTATTCTACCAGCCTGCTGCAATAAACAACATAAAATTCCTTCAGTTATTCATTTGCAATATACTGCCTTGACTAAGGTCAAGAAATTGCTGGAGACCATCAAAGAACTATTCAGCTTACAGCACTATGAAGATAATTTTTTTTTTTTTTTTTAAATCAAGACCCCTGTTCTTTATTTAATATACGATAATCATGCTGCCGTTCACATTAAAGCCAAAGCATGAAGACACAGGTGAAACCAAGGGAACGGTACAGGAATGGCTGGCCAAACTCTGTGCCACACTTGAGCAGAGTACCCCAGGGACAACTGTTTACCCTTAACTCATAAACTATTAATGTCAACTAGGTGTTACAGAGTTAGTTGCCCCTGCTTACCCACTGACTGTTCCTGCTCTGCGCCAGATGTCTGCAGCAAGTGATTGATGGTGACAGCTTACCAGGTGGTTTTGCTGTCATGACTGATCATCTTAACCAAACCAGAGCTTGACGTCAGCAAGACAGAGGAGCTTGCACTTTTCTAAAAGGCAGGGGCTCACAGCGAATCCCATACTTGGCTAAATCTGGTACTGACACTGGAGGTAGGCAGAACACATATGAAGGCACAATCTAACTTTGAAGAGATTTAGATGGCACAGTAATTTGTTGAGGAGGTACAGTTCAACAGCTGTACTGAAATTTTAGGGTCCCAAATTCATCTAAACTTGGCTGCCTAATTTCTTCTTTTCCATCTAGATTAGCCTAACACATTTTATTTGGCCTCTGTAGAGTTACCATGACTCATTGGTGATTCATCATTTACTGTTCCTCTAATTCAAGGCACTTGAGAAATCATGCTTGCCTACAAAAAGAAGAGAAGATTCAGCTACAGGTTAGTTCTAGATACCTGACCTGTCTCCTGGAAAACAAAAGGAGTTAGTTTGGAAAGGAAAGGCAGTTTTGCAGTTAAGAAACAGTCTGGCTGCATTCATTTTCTGGCTGATTCATAAATACCCCATGGAAGTCAGAATTCATTTCTTACCTTGGGTAGCTCTCTAGATAAGGAATTGTAAAGCTAAATCCAGTACTGTTTGTCAACTGCTCAAGTAGGTCAAAATATGAACTGCAGTGCTTTGATGTCACCCTCTCTGAGAGTAACAAGTTAGTATATTAACTTACTTGTTACTCTCCTTGTATGCCAAAAGCAAAACAGTAAGCTTTTGTGCACAAATTGTAAAGCAAAACATATATCACACTTCTTGATGCATGCCTTTCCTTGCTTTAAATGCTCAAATCTTAGGGCAGTCAAACAGATATTGGAGAAACAGCAGCTGTTTAAGAACAGAAAACAAATAGCTTGAAGGATAAATAGAATAATTTAGCTCAGGCAATTAACATCACATCATCTAGGCTGAATTGGTTCCTAAATACATCAGTGTGTCTTAAAGGGTACAATCTAATCAAAGGAAGGCAGTACTTTATCAGATAAGAGCAGGAAACACATATTGGCGTTATTTTATATATTTTGAAATAAATATTTCCTTTAATATGAAGCTGTGGTAGCAATGTCAGCCCTTGAGCAAAGACTACTACATGCCTGTATATCTCAAAACTTCCCATTTCTACTACATATTTTTGCTGCTAGATGGGGAACCACATTTTGCAGTATTACTTTGTGTAATGAAGCAAGTTCCCTGTGCAATTTCCCTTTAAACATATTTTAATTCTCATACTTCATATAAAGAGATTCTACTCTGTGATGAAGCTGAATAACTAAAAAATAATTCAAAAACTAGACAGGAAAAAAGTCCAGAGTAAGAGCAGTAAGTTCTCTCAAAGATTTTCTGAATCTGGTGTTTACAAGACAAATGCCTCACAAAAACTGAGGGACTGAGCCCTTCAGCTCCCTGGCATCTAGGTGGAATCAAGCCATTTGTGCACTGGGAGTTCATCCCCAGAAAAATCAGCCTATAGCACCAACCAAATGCTCCAAGTAGACACAAAAGTAGCTCACAAAGCCCTACTTCATTCTGCAGTAGCCAAACCATTTCCCATAAGACACAGTACATTTAGTGAAGTTTAACTTTGTCATTAGATCTGCATTTGCTTTGGGCTTTCTGAGATGAACGGCTGAGCTGAGATTGTATCTCTGGACACCTCCAACACTGCAACTGTCTGCAAACGTCAGCTTGTGCCGTGAACACAGCCCTAAGAGGCATTTTCAAAGAGGCATTCCACCCTCTGCATGGGTTGGACCTGCCAAAAATGTCATCACCATGCCTACTTGCTGGTTCTTTAAAATCAGGCCAAATGAGGCCACTTTAAAGATAACAGTCCTTTGTGGTCACGAGAGATCAGTATGAGTTTTGGGGGAAAATCCCAGGTAACTTTCAACCACAGCCTCTAACAGCAAATGACAGGATTTTCCATCTATCTCTTATCTCCAAAACCCTCTTAACAAACACACAATTTAACTCTTACATCAATGTTCTTTACCCAGAAACAAGGTTATTCCAGGTAACAATGGGCTACCTCACAACTGGACATCCCATTCCTTTCCTACTCCCTAGCCACCCATTCTTATCAACATCATTTTATGGAAATTAGATTTGTATTTTAAAACTTTTTTCTTTAATATATATATTTACCTTACATAATTATTACCTTACATTTTTATTTATCATCATCATCATCATTATTATTATTATCCTTCTCAAAATGCAATGAACAGCTTACAAAGGCACACATCCTCAATTAATCTCTCAAGCCACCAGAGTTCTTCAACTCCCTCATACACTTTCAAAGGGCATTTCTGTAAAGCTTCATCATAACGATATTAAAAGAGCTTTGGGAATGTACACGGGCTGTCAAGATGTCTGCTTTTACACTGCATCTCAGTACATCTCAGCTCTGAGGTTTTCTTGACCTGCGTCAGATCTGATCACTAAGAAGCAGTTTTAAAGCACATACTGGTCATACAGCTCTTTGGTACAAACTAAATTGAAGTTATTTTTAAATGGCATATAAACAAAGTTTTTCACTCAGGGTTTTTAGGCAGTCACAATTAGTCAAGTAAACCTCTGGGTAAAGTCCCTTCTATCAAAGTCAGTAATGCGTAAGTTCAGGGCAGGGACGGGGGGGAGGAAGCAGGAGGGTTGTTTCTAATTACCCTCTTTGAGCAGACTAATTGTACAAGGATTAAAAATAGACGCTTTCACATCCCATAAAACAGCAGGCAGCAAATCAAGAGCAGCATACAAACAAGGTGGTTTTCTTTTTTTTTTTTTTTTCC
>VZRU01002860.1:58361-92280 GCA_013398155.1 Pedionomus torquatus | reverse complement strand
TTAAGCACTTGAAAAAACCTACCCCTCCCACAAAAGAGACTCACGTAATCACTCTTGAAAACAATGTGCGAGGGTAAACTTTCGCAGTCAAGCCATCCTGCTAATGCCCTTAACTGCTCAGAGGATCCAAGAAACCACAGATATGTAAGTACAGAAAAGAATTCACTTTTGTAATTGATTTATGTTTTGTTTCACTGTACAACAGCAAACAATTCCAGAAAGATTTTTTCTTTTTTTGCATCATACTGTATGTTTTCATGTGAGGGGAAGAATAAGTCTTCTTTGGGTGGAAAAGACAAGGCTTGTGGAAGAAATTCTGTGATATTTTACATTCACATACTAATATGTTGCCAGTTAATTTTTATTTAAAGGACCTGTTGACCCACAGCATCAATAGTTATTTCAAGTCCTTTTTTTATAATACAGCTTTTTGACAATCGCAGGGAAACATGTGATAGTTGCCTGATCTTAGGCAATTTTTTTAACAACAGTGATTTATATTATACTAATGTAGAAATAACTAATGTACAAGTAGTAAGGGAAGCGTTGCAGCTCTTAAAGTCATTCATTGAAGGTCACAGAATGCTTCAATAGTAGGATAGAGCCTTAAAAGAAATCTGTGCTATGATTATGAATGCATACTTTGCTCTGTCACATGTGCTCCTTTGAAACAGGCTTTATTATCAGTGCAAGAAATCCTCAGACACTCTTCCCACATCTAGATATTGCAATAGACTATTTTAAGAATTCAAAATTTTATGAGTTAATTCCTCTTCTCCCTTCTGACACACTCCCTTCTGAATCACAACCACCAAACCTCTTTCACTGTATTACTGATCTTTATGCCACAAACCTAAAGAAATATTACAAGTGATATGATTTTTATACCCCTTCTCAATTAAAAAGGATCCACTTTTCCTAATATACTGGCAAATCAAGATACAACTGTTCAACAGACAATCACTTATCTTAAAAACCAGAGATGGCACGCATGCCTTTGAGCACAGAATCCAAGTGGTCTAACGTTTTCATAGCTCCTCCTGAAGAGATAAGGGTACTGAGAACTTAGTTGGCAATTAGTCTTTAAGAGCTAAAATCTCAAACCTTTCTATTCCAAAGATTGAGGACTATGTATACACATAACAAATAGCAAATAGAAATTTTAAGCTAAAGTTCTGAAGTTGTAATTCCTAAAATTAAAGACTGTACCTGTACAGATTCCACATCACTCAGAAAGAAAAAATATCATATAAAAGGTGTGTATGCTATCTAGTACTAAAATAGAAAGTATTTTATTTTAGTATATATCTAGTATTTAATACTAGATATATACTAAAATATATATTTATTTTATTTTAGTATATANTTTATTTTATTTTAGTATATATCTAGTATTTAATACTAGAAAGTATTATTATTTGACCCGCTTTTCTTCTGCTTGCAGAAATGTAATTGAAAACAGTTTAGGGTTTTTTTATTTGCTATATTTTACGTTCTCTTGTGTTTACATTCAGTACACTTAGGCAAGTAAACTAAAGGAAGGTTAATCATCTCAGCATCAGCACAGCTCTTCACATTAACATGCATCTTTGGCAGAGATGATTTATGTTTGATAGTTCTCACACTGTTCACAGATCGCATTTGGAAAGAGAATCAACACAGCAGAGCTAGAATGCACACTTCAAATTACTTCCACTTTTTTTTTTTAATTAGTTATGTAGTATTGCAACTCAACTTCTTTATTTCCACGTTGCTTACTGTAGCTTCTATTATTTTTTTATATATCTGTCTTACAACTATTATTTTTTATATAATATAACTGTCTTACAACTTTGCAAAATCTGTAGTCATAGAGAAAACCAGGAAAGTAAGGACACCACAGAGTATGCATCTGCAAATTCTGTTAAGCACTTAAAGAATATTATAATTCATCATCACCATCATTAAGTCAACTTCATTCATGAAATGCATACTCGGGATTCTCTAATGCGTAACTTACAAATTTGGCTTTAGTACCCCAACAAATTTGGGTCTACGTCAAGGAAGCACTAGCCTGGAAACTATCTCACCAAAATTAGCTGTGGGTTGCGACCTGAGGATTCAGTCTACAAGTCCTTAGCGCTACTCGTGGTCATTTAGGACACAAAACTCAACAGCTTTTGAAAAAAGGTAACTTAACATAATACACTAGAAGGGTATGAGTGTTAAAGTATTAGAAAGAAACAGGAAGCTTTAGGACACGCTTGTGTCTTGCCTCAGCTTTTATTAAACCACATGTCGTTCCCTAGATGCCAACATGTACACCTAGATGTATGTACCTTAGGTATATGTTCTTTCTATATTAACAAAGCTTTCCATTATGCAGCTCAGCATGCACACTTTTTAACATATATAGTTTAGTTGAATTGAGCCTTTTTCCTCAGAGAAAACATTCTACAATGAAAATCACTTGTATGGCACATTAGAAATTCAAATAGTTAATATGACTGGTCAAGGTCAAAAGAAAACAATTAATTTTAGAGATTAAGGGAAAAATTTAACCTACACAATGAGAGCACTGCATACTTCCCATCTTCCACTGGTTTTAAACTCTGGAAGACTTACGCAGCTTACACCTACAGAGAACTGTAAACTCAGTAAATCCTCAGGTCAGAACTTGCAGGAAAAGAGAAGTCTCTTTTGCGACTAATCCTTTTAACTCATTTGTACTCTATGCTTACATGAACATTATTCCCTGATACTGAGTGTGAAAAAAATATTATTTATCAATCTTAAAGTGACTAAACTTTGCACAGAGCCAGTAGAGATCTTCATAACAATCTGCTGTGCCATACCAAGAATTTAATTGGTATCCCTCTGAAATTAGCTACTGGGCAGGTGGACCAGGAATTTATCTCCAAAGAATGAAAATTAGGAAGAGAGACAGACAAATCACACATTAGATTACAATACACAGTTAAAGCCTTTTACACGTTCCCTGTTCAGCTGAAAAGACAGATGGTGTTCCTTCAGCAAAAGCAGGAGATGAGAACAAGAAAAAATCTCCTTTAGCATACAGAGAGCTTTGTATGGCAGCTTGCACATAATCCAAACACATCATTATAACTTGCAACACTGCAATTGCTGGCTCATAGCTTAAGTCTGTGCTTGTTAATAGTTAAATATATGTAACCTTACAATACTATACATAAAGCTTATGATACATGAACATCTCTATGGACCCGGGCTTTGGATTATGTAGTACTTCCAGATTGGAGCCACCATTCTGCTGATTAAACATCTTTTGTAGTGGGACTCAACTCTGAGCCAGGTTCTTGCATTCTGCAGTATAAATGTAGAACAAATGACTAATGCAAGTCAAACATTTCCACAGAAAAAAAAGTCTCTTAAAGCAACCTTCCTATACAGTGGATACTATTGCTATCAAATTTCAAGAAAGCACACAGAATAGATTGAAAGCTGGCAAACTAACTAATCTCATAAAATAACTGCTTAAAGAAAAACTTTATTTCCATTGGTGGTCAGAAAGCAAATACAATGCTGAGACTTGAAATGGCAAGTGAGAGAGAACAGCCTACACTGGTTGCAAGCCTGAGCATAATATTAAAATTAATTTTAAACTCTCCCAGGTGGAAGCAGGGAGCATTGGCCACGTCACTAGACTGGAGATATCCTAGGATACAGTGAAAAGTACTGAAAAGTACTGTGGGATCACAATGAACTAACATCACAAGCTCCCACAGCAATGCCACACAACTGGAGTACTGCATCCAGCTTTGGAGTCCTCAAGCACTGGATGGACATGGACCTGTTGGAATGGGTTCAGCAGAAGGCCATGAAGATGATCAGAGGGCTGGAGCACCTCTCCTATGAAGACAGGCTGAGAGAGTGGGGGCTGTTCAGCCTGGAGAAGGGAAGGCTCCAGTGAGACCTTATAGCAGCTTTCCAGCACCTGAAGGTGGCCTACAAGAGAGACAGGGAAGGAGCCTTTCTGAGGGAGGGGAATGATAGGATGAGGGGTAATAGTTTTACATTGGAAGAGGGGAGATGTAGACTAGGTCTTAGGAAGAAATTCTTTCCTGTGAGGGTGGTGAGGCACTGGAACAGGTTGCCCAAAGAAGCTGTGGATGCCCCATCCCTGGAAGTGTTCAAGGCCAGGCTGGATGGGGCTTTGAGCAACCTGCTCTAGTGGGAGGTGTCCCTGCCCACGGCAGGGGGGTTGGAACTCGATGATCTTCAAGGTCGCTTCCAACTCTAACCATTCTATGATTCTATGGTCTTGGATACATAATCAACAGAGCAGAAAAAGCAGGGACGAGTGGTGAGTATGCTTCCAGGTACACAGATAACAAGGGGCATCTGGAACTCCCATCTTCTGTGTGGGTCTAAGGTGAGGTTAGAACAGATGTCATAGGACTATTTTGCCTTGTGGTGAGACATTCGAGATGTTCACCTTCAATTGCGAAAACCATGGGATTGGATAATGTGGAAAGGCTCAACAAAAAATGCAAGTTAATTTTAGAGAGATTTAAATAAGTGACACTCACATTTTTTAATGGGGAGATAGACTGACCAAAAAATACAGTATACATAGCTAATTCACTTTCTCTTCAGTTCTCCAAGTCAAGACCAAACACCACTTTCGAAAATATGCTTCAAATGAAAAGTTAGTAGAATCTATCCACAAATAACTAGATAATAGTGTAACTTGGATTTTACAGGTGGTCACACGAAATGATTAAGTGGCCTCTTCGCACTACAACTTCATAGGTCTGTGTTATTGAGCACTGTGTATCTGCAATCTGCAGACACAAAAAGTAAAAACCCGTAGAACCATCTTTACGTTACCAGTATAAGGACAGGAATTTCAAGTACTTTAAGCCTTAAAATTTTCCATGTACCGAAAAATGGTGTCAATGCCTTCTAAAATTATTAAATTGGTAAATTAATGTCTTTTTTTTTTCCTTCCCAAAGATATACTTCAAAATACTCTCAAACTCAGAAAGCCCTGGGAGGTGTATTCAATCCACCACTATAGACAGCAAATATTCTGGTAGTGATTCAAGAGGGCAGCTTCAGCAGTGCATTTGGATTCATGACGTTAAATGGCCATATTAAATTACCATATTCAGTCACATAGCTCATTAAAATCACTAAGAATCAAGTCCAGCTAATTTGAGGTTTGCAGCAGTAAGGTGATAACACTCTGGTTTTGCTCCAAGAATGCAAAACATGGGGAAGGTACACAAAATTTTTTTTCAGTTGCATGCTGTAGAGGATGGCATATGCTCTGAAAGTATAAGCTGATCACTAAGCACTGCTTCCACGAAGTAAGCAGCAACCTGACATAAGGAATAGGACTCAAAGAAAAACTCTTATTTTACTTAATAGTCTAAACATCTTTTAATAATGAAGTATTTTTTCACATGCAGCCCTGTTCAACATTGACCAGAAAAAGTGAAACACCTGCTGAGGTGAATGTAGTTCATGGAACAACAGTAAGAGCTCAGGTGATGCACATTAAGTTGTCAGGTGATGTGCATTAAGTTGTCAGATGGGGGCAACTTTATCATCTGTTTGGGCCCCAAACCACATACAATATCCTGAGGACTTTTAAAAAAAAAAAATTAATTAAATATATTCAGGTAATATAACATTTAGATGCTATGACTGCTCTAAAGTGCCCATACATACCTACATATAGAGAGTATTATAAAATGTGTTCCATACATGAATTGTCAAAACACTTGGAGGATAACAGAGGATAAGTGAGAATGCTTTTCCCACCCAGGGCTGACTCCCACAGCCAGCAGAAGAGCCTGCTGACATCCTCTGCCAAGGAGCGCAGCTTAGCTGATGTACATGCTGCCCCAGAAGGCCCATGAGCTGTGGTCCTCCAGTTTTCTTCTCATCTGCTCGTGGCCAGTTTGTCCTGCCATGGAACTGCTCCCCACATATATCTGCGTTAACACCATGGATAGACAGATAGATCCTCCTGCTCAATATAGCCATGGTTTTAGGAAAGTGTTACCTGAAACAAAAGCTCTTGAAATCAGAAGCAGTTTAGAGAGGAGACACTGCTTTATTCGACCCTGGGTGCTAGGTGAAAATCCACAAATCTAGTACATTTTATTGGGGACATTCAAAGATTCTCATTATTTGCCTATCTAACACAGAACTCCACCTGGGCTTACACATTAATAAGGATGACCGAATAGCCCTTTTGCACGAACGAATAGCCCTTTTGCATTATTAAATTTTGCTGTGTCTGCAAAACACTTCTGTGCAGGTGTGAGTTCCTTGATAGTTGTTTAGGTGGGGATACTTTTCCTTACATTATCCTTTTAAGGTATTGAGTCATCTCAGGACAGTAAAAGTTTACTGTAAGTTTGCCAGCTTCTTGAGGACACAAGGATATTCCTTGACGTACATCAGGCTACAGTTTTTTGTAAATATTGTGTTGAAAGGCAGATCCTCAGGAATAACTTAAGACATTTTAATTAATGGTACCAGATGGACTTAAAATTCAGGTTAAAACAGCTTTTCTCTCTAGGTAATATTTTGCATTAAAGCAGCAGCAATCTTGGTTTGACTGCTGTTCTAATTCATAACTGGTGCCTCTAAGAGGCAGCATCTTGCAGAACAGCTGCTCAAGGAGCAACGTCAGATGCCCCATCCTTTCTGATACTTATACTTACACTATACAGCTGGCAGGTAACAACACACCTAAGAAGTATTTTGCACTGGAAACAGTATCAGCAGGATGGAATTCTTTACATTTCTGAGATTCTCCTGGATTATTTGTTGTATTTTTAAGTCCCCCAAATCACTGCCACTTTGCAGCTCTTCCACACTACTTCTAACTATATACGTTAACAATTTCTAAAATCCACTCAACTTGGAATATTTCAGCTGGGTTATCTCTCTTCTGCAGCACTGCTAAAGACTGACTGAACTCTTAAGAATTTATGTATGTAACAAAATTTGAATTAGAGTCCAAAAGCCAGTTCTTAAAACTAGTATTAAATAAGACGAATTCTTGTAATGCTAATACGATAATAATGTTGAAAAAATTTAGTTTCTCTAAACAAGTTAAACCATTGCAACATGAACTGTCAGAAGCAAAATCTCCCTAAAAATTAGCTGTAACACATTTAAAAGATTTTGTCTGCTTGTCTGACTGACCCTTGGGGACTTCATATGATTATTCATCACATGGTTCCATCAGTCTCCTTTTCCCCTTCAGATTGCTTTAAACAGTCTCCCACCTCCTGACCATCTGTAAACTTCACTTTCCAAATACATAGGATTCTTGATTTATTATTCTGTCCCCTGTCTGATATGTTTCAAGAGAGAAGGAATTGAGATCAAAACACAGCCAACTTTTTGTTTGTTTATTTTTGGACAGAGCCTTGAAAGGTATTTCACCATAATGAAGTTTCATTTCAATTTTTTGGCAATCTTGCTTTTTGCAACAGAGCTTGGCTGTAGTTATGCAGAAAATTTTATCTATATTTATTACATGTTCCCTTTTTTTCTCCTTTTTTTTTTTTTTTTTCCACATTAGGTCAACTGAGCCTCCTCCAACAACAGTGCTTACAGAAATGGACACTTTCACAGCTTCTGAGACAAACAGCTCCACCTGTGACTTATATGAGCACAAAGACACAGCACGGGTACTACTGTCTGTCTTCTATAGCTCCATCTTAATTCTTGGGGTGCTTGGAAACACCATTGCCCTCACCGTCATTTTTAAAAACAGAAAGAAGATCAACTCCACTACCCTCTATTCAACAAATCTCGTCTTCTCTGACCTCCTGTTCTGCATGGCCTTGCCTACAAGGATAGCATACTACGCCCTAGGATTTCACTGGCCCTTTGGAGAAGCATTATGTCGAATAACTGCTCTCTTGTTCTACATCAACACCTACGCAGGTGTAAACTTCATGACATGTTTAAGCATTGATAGGTTTTTCGCTGTTGTCCACCCCTTCCGATACAAGATCAGAAGGATTAAATACGCCAAGGGCATTTGTGTCTTTATCTGGTTTCTTGTATTTAGTCAAACTTTTCCATTACTCATACAACCCATGTCACAGGAAGAAAAAGAAAGGACTACGTGTATGGAATATCCAAACTTTGAAAAAATAGCTCATCTACCGTTCATACTTCTTGCTGCCTGTTTAGTAGGGTACCTTATTCCCCTGGGGATTATATTATTTTGTTACTCTCAAATTAGCTGCAAGCTTTTTCAAACAGCTAAGGAAAATCCACTAACTGAAAAATCAGGGATAAACAGAAAAGCCATCAATACAATCATATTTGTAATTATAGTCTTCATCATCTGCTTTACTCCTTATCATGTTGCCATTATACAGCACATGATTAAGAAGCTTCAGTATGAACCCTCATGCACTGAAAATAAAATTTTCCAGAAGTCACTCCACTATACTGTGTTTTTGATGAATTTTAACTGCTGCCTAGATCCCTTCATCTATTTCTTTGCATGCAAAGGATACAAGAGAACTGTAATGAAAATACTGAGACGACAAGTGAGTGTATCAATTTCGAGTGCTGCCAGGTCACATCACGAAGAAAGCTCACGTGATGTAGGAGAAACACAAATGATGGTACTTGCAAAATCTCCCAACGGAAAGCTACCTGAAAAATAAAGTCTGTAGCATCCTGCAGCGAAGCAACCTTAAAAGTCCAGGGTCTGCAGTAAAAAACTTTTAAGTGCTCCCTGTACAGCAGCTTAAGTAAGATTCTGTTTCTGAAGATGTCAGGAAATCAAGGACTGATGTTGGACTGAAAAAGAGCTGTCACAAGACAACAGAAAAAATCAGCATTATAATTTCCTACCTGTATCATTTTGACTGATCTCATTATTTTTTTTCAGGAAATATGCACCACTGTGAAAGCTCCAATTCCATGCAGCACATATGTATGCCTGGACATTATTAACTCAAGCAAAGACTCAATTTACAGTTCAACTGGGTGTCTGAAAAAGGATTAAACAAAAATAGCTTACAGTTCAGACTGACCACAATCAGAACATCTGAAAAATCGCAAGACCTCTACCTAAGCTCCCATTACAGCAATGGTTTTGTTAGCCAAGTCACACAAGCAAAGGACTCAAACTCAGAGATAAAATGGACGATTTCTGTGCATGTTTGACTACCACAACTGTTTAGTTTATAGCCCTCTGGAGGTGAAACTGCACATCCGTTTTGTAGTATATACAGCATGAATGCCTTACTGGACAATTCACATAGATGATGTTGTCAAACTTAAGAGACAAAAAGTAAATCAACTCTTTGGTTCTCATCAACACTGCTACGCATATGTCTCCCATGTGTTAAATCACTCATCTTTGCAAGGTGTATTATCTCTTTACTCCTTTTCCTAAAGGAGAACTTCTCTTTAATAGTGTATATTGTAAAGAATCTCTACTCTAGTTGTATATAAATTATTTATAAACACAAAAAATAAGTTGAAGCAATAGACTTTAATATGAAAACTGTACTGTTTCAGTTAAAAGAGCAGCGATACAGAGTTCTTCAGAACTTCTGCTGAAGTCAGACATGGACACAAGACAAACAGGGATAAGTGCTCATAGGTGAAGTCACCAAAAAGTAATTTAATGGGTAATTCCAATGGTGTGAGATGGCCACCTCTTTTTACATGAGATACCAATAAATGAGAAGAGCAGATTGGCTGGGAAAGTACAAGCTTTGCCATCACACCTTCACACCGTGTATCTGGGATCCCTTTGGGCACAATGAAATCAGGCAAAATGAAAAAAATGAAAGAGACAAAATGAATTAAACACATCCTGCTGGAATCTGCTCAATACCAGTTGAGTATCCAGGATGCAAGCCCTGGGTTCCTGCTGTCATGCCCTTCCATCATGTGTCAGTTTCCTTCCCTACTTTATTCCTGGCCCCCATGTCTTCTGACTAATTAATATGCCTTCACCTGCCAGCAGCACTTGCTAACTGCACCGTGAGGTTGTGATGGAAAAGGAAAATTAAAGAGTGCCTGATAATTAGTGGTAAAAGCTATGCCAGATGTCAGAATAAATGTTACTTATTGCAGCCATATCTCTTTGGCATTGAAGTTGTAGTTGAAGTCAAACAAACATTGTTACACTTGTCAAATTGCAGTTCCTTCCTTCCTCACATGTTGACCTCTGCCTGCCTGTAAACGTGGAAGGGTCATATCTGAATAGCAGCACAGTAAATTAACGTTTACTTTCTTCTGGGAGTGAAAATGCAAACCCCTCTCCACTTCATACCACTTAAGTTGTCAAAATTGAATTTCTAATTACAAAAGACACTATGCAACTACTGAAAAATGGAGTAAGAAAAATAATTTTTAACAGGAGATGTTCTAGTTAATTCTGTATGCTACAGCAGTTCTGTTCTAATCAATTTTTAAAATAAACTATTTTAAAGTATTATTTAAGAATTTGTTCCTGTTGAGTAAGCAAATGATAACCTGATAAATCGAGACAGACCACTCATGAATACCAAGAAGGTGGAGAAATAAAGTATCTGTATTATTAATATCACACCAGTACAAGTTCATTTTTATTCTATTAATATCGCTTTTTTATTTTGATATGTTTCATCTACCTGTGATTATAAAAACTTAAAAGTCAAGAAGTATTTTTTTATAGTTGTCTGTAAAATATAACGCAAATATTTATTACAGCACCACAGAATGCAGATACCTATTCTCTTCAAAGTGGAAACAAAATGAAGATCTGAGTGAAAAATCTTTCTTTATTCCCATTTTCTCCTGTTAGCAATTCTGTTATTTTCAAATTTAGACTTTTTTTAAAAAATCACATCAACATTCTCAAACAGCTAGCTACATTCAAATACCAGTTTTGCTGTAATAAGCAAAATATGCATGCCAGTCCAGTTAAATACCAGTTTGAGAAAAGCTATTTTTTTCTCCTTATTTTAATAGTTCTTAAATACTGAAGAAACCAATAAAATAAAAACCTTTAGAAGTCAAGATAAGCTCAGCTTCCTGACAAGAACAGACACACAGGCAGACAGTGACAATTTATAGCTGTGAAAGCTGGTGTCACTGCTTCTCCTTGCTAGCTGTCAGCATGGACTCACAGCTCATGCACACTCCTATCAACGAGGAGCCTACCTATTCTCTGTGTGCTTATCTGGGACTGCCAAAAGCAGCAGTGGTGGTTTCAGTTGGCCTAGGACACTGTGTTGCAGTCATTTAGAGAGCATCTGTCCTATTTATTCCACCACCTGTGCTGTGGAGCTGGTAGCCACCACCAGAGGTGGCTTGGTACCAAGCTGCTGCAAGGGAGCAAGCGAGAGTAGTAATTCTGAAAGCTTACAGCTGTTCTCAAACTGGATTGCTTGAAATTGCCCTTATTCATTCACCCTGCTGTTACTCTTCCCCCAGTAATGTCTGTTGGAGTATTTTTACAATAGCAGTTCCCTGGAGTGGCACATCTCAGGTCTCTCTCCTCCTGCCTGCTGCACAGACACAAATAAAAGGGGTAAAATCATACCTGATGTCATAGAATCACAGAACGGTTTGGGTTTGAAGGGACCACACTGAGTTCCAACCCCCCTGCCATGGGCAGGGACACCTCCCACTAGAGCAGGTTGCTCAAAGCCCCATCCAGCCTGGCCTTGGACACTGCCAGGGATGGGGCATACACAACTTCTCTGGGCAATCTGTTCCAGTGCCTCACCACCCTCACAGGAAAGAATTTCTTCCTAATATCCAATCTAAATCTCCCCCTTTCAGTTCAAATCATTATCCCTCATCCTATCGCTCCACTCCCTCATAAAGAGTCCCTCCCCGTATCTTCTGTACGCCCTCTTTATGTACAGAAAGGCTGCTATAAGGTCTTCCTGGAGCTTTCCATTCTCCAGGATGAAAACCCCCAACTCTCTCAGCCTGTCTTCCTAGGAGAGGGGCTCCAGCCCTCTGATCATTTTCATGGCCCTCCGCTGGACTCATTCCAACAGATCTAGGTCCTTTCTGCGCTAAAGACTCTTTTCCTTTCCAACACTAAGTATGCAACAAATGAGTCTGTCTTAAAAGACATAAAAATGACATGCCACGCAACATGTGGCTGAAGCAGTATGAGCTTTACAAAAGAAAATGAGCTTTTGCTTTGGTAAAAGCTTTTAATGCATTCTAGGAAATGCTCCCTTCTACATGAAAAGCTGTGAAATGCTCATACGGATCTGGAACTCACTCTTTCCACATATAAATAAAGCAGCTGACAAGCANTATGCCTTCACCTGCCAGCAGCACTTGCTAACTGCACCGTGAGGTTGTGATGGAAAAGGAAAATTAAAGAGTGCCTGATAATTAGTGGTAAAAGCTATGCCAGATGTCAGAATAAATGTTACTTATTGCAGCCATATCTCTTTGGCATTGAGGTTGTAGTTGAAGTCAAACAAACATTGTTACACTTGTCAAATTGCAGTTCCTTCCTTCCTCACATGTTGACCTCTGCCTGCCTGTAAACGTGGAAGGGTCATATCTGAATAGCAGCACAGTAAATTAACGTTTACTTTCTTCTGGGAGTGAAAATGCAAACCCCTCTCCACTTCATACCACTTAAGTTGTCAAAATTGAATTTCTAATTACAAAAGACACTATGCAACTACTGAAAAATGGAGTAAGAAAAATAATTTTTAACAGGAGATGTTCTAGTTAATTCTGTATGCTACAGCAGTTCTGTTCTAATCAATTTTTAAAATAAACTATTTTAAAGTATTATTTAAGAATTTGTTCCTGTTGAGTAAGCAAATGATAACCTGATAAATCGAGACAGACCACTCATGAATACCAAGAAGGTGGAGAAATAAAGTATCTGTATTATTAATATCACACCAGTACAAGTTCATTTTTATTCTATTAATATCGCTTTTTTATTTTGATATGTTTCATCTACCTGTGATTATAAAAACTTAAAAGTCAAGAAGTATTTTTTTATAGTTGTCTGTAAAATATAACGCAAATATTTATTACAGCACCACAGAATGCAGATACCTATTCTCTTCAAAGTGGAAACAAAATGAAGATCTGAGTGAAAAATCTTTCTTTATTCCCATTTTCTCCTGTTAGCAATTCTGTTATTTTCAAATTTAGACTTTTTTTAAAAAATCACATCAACATTCTCAAACAGCTAGCTACATTCAAATACCAGTTTTGCTGTAATAAGCAAAATATGCATGCCAGTCCAGTTAAATACCAGTTTGAGAAAAGCTAGTTTTTTCTCCTTATTTTAATAGTTCTCAAATACTGAAGAAACCAATAAAATAAAAACCTTTAGAAGTCAAGATAAGCTCAGCTTCCTGACAAGAACAGACACACAGGCAGACAGTGACAATTTATAGCTGTGAAAGCTGGTGTCACTGCTTCTCCTTGCTAGCTGTCAGCATGGACTCACAGCTCATGCACACTCCTATCAACGAGGAGCCTACCTATTCTCTGTGTGCTTATCTGGGACTGCCAAAAGCAGCAGTGGTGGTTTCAGTTGGCCTAGGACACTGTGTTGCAGTCATTTAGAGAGCATCTGTCCTATTTATTCCACCACCTGTGCTGTGGAGCTGGTAGCCACCACCAGAGGTGGCTTGGTACCAAGCTGCTGCAAGGGAGCAAGCGAGAGTAGTAATTCTGAAAGCTTACAGCTGTTCTCAAACTGGATTGCTTGAAATTGCCCTTATTCATTCACCCTGCTGTTACTCTTCCCCCAGTAATGTCTGTTGGAGTATTTTTACAATAGCAGTTCCCTGGAGTGGCACATCTCAGGTCTCTCTCCTCCTGCCTGCTGCACAGACACAAATAAAAGGGGTAAAATCATACCTGATGTCATAGAATCACAGAACGGTTTGGGTTTGAAGGGACCACACTGAGTTCCAACCCCCCTGCCATGGGCAGGGACACCTCCCACTAGAGCAGGTTGCTCAAAGCCCCATCCAGCCTGGCCTTGGACACTGCCAGGGATGGGGCATCCACAACTTCTCTGGGCAATCTGTTCCAGTGCCTCACCACCCTCACAGGAAAGAATTTCTTCCTAATATCCAATCTAAATCTCCCCCTTTCAGTTCAAATCATTATCCCTCATCCTATCGCTCCACTCCCTCATAAAGAGTCCCTCCCCGTATCTTCTGTACGCCCTCTTTATGTACAGAAAGGCTGCTATAAGGTCTTCCTGGAGCTTTCCATTCTCCAGGATGAAAACCCCCAACTCTCTCAGCCTGTCTTCCTAGGAGAGGGGCTCCAGCCCTCTGATCATTTTCATGGCCCTCCGCTGGACTCATTCCAACAGATCTAGGTCCTTTCTGCGCTAAAGACTCTTTTCCTTTCCAACACTAAGTATGCAACAAATGAGTCTGTCTTAAAAGACATAAAAATGACATGCCACGCAACATGTGGCTGAAGCAGTATGAGCTTTACAAAAGAAAATGAGCTTTTGCTTTGGTAAAAGCTTTTAATGCATTCTAGGAAATGCTCCCTTCTACATGAAAAGCTGTGAAATGCTCATACGGATCTGGAACTCACTCTTTCCACATATAAATAAAGCAGCTGACAAGCAGGAGGAGGTCGAAATGGCCTGCTCGTTATGAGGATCTGATTGAAGTTCTTCGGAGAAATGAGTCTCTTTGGAGGCTGAAGTCCAAGTCAAGATATTAAAACCCAAGGTTCATGACAAAACAACAGAGTATCTTTTAACTCTACACTTTGGAGTGTAGGGTTATGGCAGTTGCTAGGAGGACTCCAATTAGACTATGTGTCCACTGCTGATATCTCTCTCAAATCTTATCTGGCAGGAAATGCGACAGAGCACATAGAAATAAAAATGAAGATGGAGTTCAAATGTACATGAATGGATTTTCTCCGTTCAAGTCTAGAAAATAAAGTTGTACTGACACCTGTTCTTGAACATGTGGCAAAGCAAAGGTATATCATGTGACAAACCCCAAACCAGACACGTATTTTCAGCAAAAGAGCATGTACTGCCTTCACCTTTTCTTTTGCCGAGAACGCAAAACTAATGAGTACTACATTTAGTGCTCAGATGGGTTCCTTCAGCCACCCTGGGCTTAAAGGTATTGAAGTCTAACTGAAAGAGTGGTGATAAAGAACACAATCTCCTTGGTTTATGGTCCCAGCAGAAGAGGACAGGTATTCCGCAAAGCATCACTGCCCGATCCTTTTGGCTGTGGCCCTGAAAGCTATGCAGACAAGGGACCTCTCAGCAACGTGGTCATCTCCTTGCAAAAGAGAGTAACAGCAACTGTCCAAGGTGGTACACATGCTACCCCAAATACCATGATTTCTCAAGGCCGTTAATGACTCCTCTTAAACCAGCAAGCTCATTAGTACAAAGAGCTTTGTACTAGGTTAGCAGGAGCTAGCTTTGTACTAGGACCTAGTACAAAGGTTTGTGGTTTGGGGTTTTTTTTAAACAGATATTGCACTGAAGACTAACATTGTTCTGAAACTCAAAAGCTTACAGGTAAGCAAGGAATGAATAGACACCAAGAAAACTACAAGACAGCCTGCAACATAAGAAAAATAAGGTGCAGCTGAAAAGAAGCTTTCCCTTACATGACCAGTTTTAGAGGAACTGAAAAGCGGTGACGTACTCTGTCTCTTCTGTCTCCACATTTGTGGTATAGAGCAGGGGAAGAACTCAAGACGGACTAAGGTTTGTATCTTAGCAGTATCCCACTGTGCTTGCTCAATACAGACCAAGTCAGCAGGCTCCAAGAATCACTAGAAAAACATCAAATTCACCCAAGTGAAATATTTCTTAATATAGTCTTGGCTAAGCCACAGCCTGCAGACTAAGGCTATTGTACAAAATGAACTCAGCCAAGCTGCTGAGTTTTTTACAACCCTTTGTGAAAAAAAACACCAGGGGAATTGCTGTTTGCGTAGTAAATGCTCAGACATTTCCTCAATTTTTTTCCCCTCAGAATACTCTATTGGCTTCCTGCAATGTTTAACTTCAGACTTCCTGAGGCAGATGTCTCATCTTTGCACGTGACAATGCTCAATCAATTTTTTCTCCATTAGCCTGTCTACTCCCCTTTTGAACTCCAATAAAACATCTGTGCCTGAAGAATCTTGCAGCAAGAAGTCCCACAGTCTAACTACTCATGGTATATGGAACCATTTTCTTTTGCTTGTGACACCTGTTAGTTTCATGTGCAAGAAGCAAGAGGACTTCATAAGAAATGAGTGAACACAGTGATTCCCTATTTGCCTCGTCCACATTACTCATGATTTATAGACCTTCATCAAATCCCCTTCCTTCAAGTCATCTAGGCTCTTCTCCTATGAACAGAGCAAAGCTGTTCACCACTTCATCCAAATTGTAGAGGAGAAGAAAAGAAGGTAAAATTCAAAGCAAGAATGCAAGTCCAACTGCATTTGAGTCATATGGCAGAACAGGGTATTTCTATACAACGGGAGATCAACAGTGTACTGATTTACTTTTCCTACCATAGTAGCATACTGCTAAGTCTCAAAATTAGCATCTTTCCCCATGTCTTCCAGATTTGGATAACCCTGCTCATACACATTAAATAAAGAAGAACAGGACTTCAATGGGCTGGAAAAATGGTCTCCCAGAAAACTCATAAAGCTCAGTAAAGTGAAACACAAAGTCCTGCATCTGAAATGGAATAACAAGAGTGCAGTCTGGGCATTGCCTGGTAAGAAGGCAGCTTGGCATAAAAAAGGACTGGGCTCCTGGTGGACTGCAAGTTCAAGAGGACTCAGAAATGTGATCTCATAGCCAAACATATATGTGACCGTGCTGGAAAGAATACCAAGGGAAGGGATCTTTCCCCTCTACTCGCTACTTGTGAGATCACACCTGGAGTCCTGTACCCAGTTTTGGGCTTTCCAGTACAAGACAGATACTGATGCGCTGGAATACGTCCAGCAGAGGGCCACCAAAAAGGATGAAGAGGCTGCAGCATGTTACAGGAGGAGGCTGAAAGAGCTGAGATGGTTCAGCCTGCAAAGGGAAGACAAAGGAAATGTTATTACTGCCTCCACCTGCCTAATGGGGACAGAAAAGATGGCAACACACAGTAATAGGCACAAGTTGCAGCAAGGAACAGTTAAACATTACAGAATCACAGAATCACCTAGGTTGGAAGGGNGTCTCCCCTCAGTCTCCTCTTCCTCAGACTGAACAACCCCAGCTCCCTCAGCCTCTCCTCATAAGATTTGTGTTCCAGACCCCTCACCAGCTTTGTTGCCCTTCTCTGGACCCGCTCCACCACCTCAATGTTTTTCTTGTGGTAGGGGGCCCAAAACTGGACACTGCTTGGAGTGGGGCCTCACTATTGCCAAGAACAGGGGCATGATCACCTCTTGGGTCCTACTCACCACACTGTTCTTGATACAGGCCAGGATGCTGTTGGCCTTCTTGGCCACCTGGGCACACTGCTGGCTCATGTTCAGCCGACAGTCGACCAACACCCCTAAGTCCTTTTCTACCAGGCAACTCTCCAGCCATTCTTCCCCAAGCCTGTAGCGCTGCCTGGGGTTGTTTTGACCCAAGTGCAGGACCCGACACTTGTCCTTATTGAACCTCATTCCGTTGGTCTCAGCCCATTGATCCAGTCTGTCCAGATCCCTCTGCAAAGCCTCTCTTACCCTCCAGCTGATCAACACTCCTACCCAACTTGGTGTTATCTGCAAATTTGCTGAGGGTGCATTCAATCCCCTCATCCAGATCATTAATAAAGATGTTGAAGAGAAACGCTTTTTCCAACTTTTTTTTTTTAGGAAGCACTTTTTCCATCATGAGGTTAGTCAGACATTAGGAAAGGCTGCACAGAAAGCCTATGAAATCTCTCTCCTTAGAGATACTCAAAACTTGACTGGGGACAGTTCTGATTAAATCAGCAGCACCAGGGTTGAACAAGACAATCTCCAGAGGCTCCTTTCAAATTGCATCCTTCTACAACTACCAACATGGCCAAAACTTTGATTAAGTTATAGGGGAAAGCAACATGAAGCTCAATGGCCTTGCAGTAAAACTAGCAAATAATATAACTTCAGAATCTTCTAGTGTTGTCCTTTATTTAAACCCTTATTAAAATGCTGTCACTAGCATCCTCCTAAAATAAAGGCCTAGATTTCTTTCAAAAAAGCTGCATTCAGTTTTCCTTGGTGTAAAAATATGAGTTTCTCCTCTTCCTCTTTTCTTTTCCTCAGTTGTGACAGATGTTGTGCAAAAGGCCAAACTAAAAAAGCAAGTTTTGCACCTGTTCTGAAGGCAACAACATTTGTGGTTATCCTATCCCCTCCAGAAAAGTTTACATTGACTTATACCATGCACAAGGAGAGCTATGTTCCTCCCTCTAATAAGCTAGGCTTAGCAGTTTTATCCTTCCTGCGGCACATAACTTTCGAGGGAAGTTGTGGTTAGTTAGCAGAAGGCACCCCAAGGCAGCCTACTTTAAATATAGAGATGCTGAAAACTGATTATTCTCAACTTACGAGCCTACAGAGCAGCCAGATAATGTTTTATCAGCAGCTGCTGATAAGAAGGTTGATGAAACTTGATGAAATTTTAATATCACAACTTCTAAGGATGGAAAGTTACAGCAATTCTGTCATTGTCCTCAGTTGAACAGGAAGAGATGAAGCATCCTTGCCCGCTGCACGTGTGAGGTGTTTTTGACAAAAAGAGACAACAGAATACTCTTGGACCCCTGACAAGTTTTCAGACTATAAAGAGAATTCGGAGACAATTTATTATTTTTTTTTCATCCCTTAAAAAATAAATACAGCGTATTCACAATGCCAGCTATTTGAAACAGCTAAACACCCATCAGAATCTCACTGCTTCACTCAGATGAGCACAAACCAACTATTTCAAATGTGTCAGGGATAGCTACTAGGACAGATGGCATAATAATGTCATTTATGCTAAAAGAGGGATAGAGGACAAAGCTTCATATTTCTATCCCCAACATTTAACATCTTGTGATCTCTCCTAGTGACTTTGTTCTAGACAAAAACCAACATCAATTATCAGACAAGACACCTAGAAAGAGGCTGGGAAGAAGATAACACATTGTATGTCATTTCTAAAAAGCTGACCTGGAAAAAAGTATCTTAGTTCTGTGGAGAGAAAAATAATAATGATAATCAATCCATCTGAAATTATGGAGTAACAGATTACATCTATTAATTTCATTAAGCAAAGGATCTTTCATCTTTAACTCCTCTTAACCCACACGCTAGAGCTCTAAAACTAGCATGCTTGGATATCACCACTGGCAAGCAAAACTAGTGACAAACGCCAGGGACGACTGCAAAACAGCATTTTATAACTCTAAGCGCAGCCAGACCATCACTCTCTCTCCTTGATTTTGTCCCATGCTGTTCCATCCATTTTCACCTGCATCCCATGCCCTTGGCTATGACACCAAGGAAAACTGAATGCAGCTTTTTTGAAAGAAATCTAGGCCTTTATTTTAGTAAAATATCATTAAAGACTTAGTAACATAAGTACAGATGAAGTCTGATTGTCATATGGCCTAGATAAGGTCTTCATAACTCAAGAAAAAAAAGGAAGAAAGAGTATTATTTGTCTTTAATATTTTAATCAGTTCTTCTAGGACTGAGCAATCTTTACTGGTTAATTTATGCCCTCTGTCAAATTAGCAAGGCATAAAGATGGAGCTTGAATTGTGAAGTTACTTCTCAGAAATCTCATTCTAATACTTTTTCACAAGGTGCAAATTTTTTGTCACAAATGAAAAAACAGGAAACAAGAGCACCTCACTGGCCACAGACATGTTGGCGGAAGAATTTTTTGCTACTTTCTTTTCACAGTTGTATCCAACTTTGTCAGCATCTCAAAAAAAAAGGTGTAAGTAAATAAGAACTACGATTTACACTCCATCTGATTTGATGATATAACTCAACTGCTCACAACTCTTTCAC
Source organism: Pedionomus torquatus (assembly GCA_013398155.1). Taxonomy (NCBI): domain Eukaryota; kingdom Metazoa; phylum Chordata; class Aves; order Charadriiformes; family Pedionomidae; genus Pedionomus; species Pedionomus torquatus. The sequence continues at coordinate 72,291 of VZRU01002860.1, read as the reverse complement.
AGGACAATGACAGCAGTGGCCTGTTGGGTGAGGAAGAATGTCAGAGCGTACCAGCAAGACACACCAAGAACTGCAGAGCCTCTCAGAACTACAAAAGAAACTTTAGTTAGGTGACCTTTGCTTAGAGCAGCAATATTTCTTGGATCTGTAAGAAACCAGGAAATCAGCAGTACTTTGAAGCAAAACGTTTGCAATTGCAGAATTAACCTTATCAATGACGACTTGTTTATCTACTGTAGCAGGTAGCGGTGGATGGCTATTCAATGAAGAGTTAATGATCCACATAACTTCTGTTTGAGCTGTAGGTCTCTGTGCCATGGACACTATGTGATTGCTACTTAATCAAGGCATATCTAATCAATGGTATAATAAATCAATGTATGCACAGTCAATACACACTGCATATTTAAACTTAAGTATAGGTATAGTTTACTGTCTCATTCATACAAATTATTATACTCATCTGTTCTGCGACTGCAGCTTTATTACTGAAATGAAAATAAGAGAGTACATTGTTCAAGGGAGTCTCAAAAGCTAAGTCCTCACTCCCAGCTTGATTCCATCAGTGACTGATGAATCTGTACTGTCAGTAAGACCCTGGAGAAACACTAGTGACCTCAGAGCTGGTGAACCTCACCATGGATGGGATCTGCGCTATGTACTGTCCCTGACCATAGGGTCCACGCAATGGTGTAACATTTCAGGGATCCCAGCAACAGAAGAGATGTAAGATTTCCTAACTTGCTACTGGCTTTTCTGGGCTATTAATGAATAGTTATCTGCCTTGCAAGTGTTTGTGCCTTTCTTATTGGGATCCAGAAAGAACCGTCCTCTACTTGGGGCATAACGCTTAGTATTTTATTAATTTATTTATTACAATTTTATTTATCACTTTTCCAACTGCCAACATAAGCAGGGGGAAAGATAAGTCATAATTCTTTTACTCCAAAAGTAAAGTATTCTTTCTAATAAAAAAAGATCAAAGTGACTACGTTAAGAAACTTAAAGTACTGAATTTTTGTTTTGAGCAGAAAGAGAGTGGGCAAACTAATAACAGGGCTTTGCAGAGACTAGTAAAAAAAATGCCCACAAATTACTAGTCATGGGGAGCATAGCAGTGAGCTATCCTGAAATCTGTAAGAAGGAATCAAGCAGCGTGCTACCTTTGAAAAAAACTGTAATCAAGCAGTGGTTGTAAGAAATAAAGGGGTTAAAATATGAATCTGAAAAAATTCCCACCTTTTAGAATGTTCAGAATGGCAACAAATACAAAAATGTAACAACCAATTAATGTAACATGAACTTGGGAAAAATGGTTAAACATTTTTAGTAATTTCTGTGCTTTATACATAAAAGCTTAAACACTAATGTCAACAAAACCACAAATATCTCAGAAGTTAAATAAACTTGTATTTTATTTGTCCAAAACAAACTGCTGAAATAAAAGTATCCCTTAATTTAAAAAAACTCAGATTTTGCTATTTGAGTACTCTTATCTGCGTTTCCCAAAAGACACTTCTTGGCCTCTGGTAACATCACCAAGCAAACAAAATACTGTAGGCAACATCACAATTTGCTATCCTCATTTGGCTTCAGTTTTAACTTTTAAATATTTTGCAACAGGCATGAAGCAAAGATTACCATCAGAGTGGCTAAAATTGTATTGAAATGAATGTTTCCACTCTTGATATCTACCTCCTTCCTAGAGAAAGTGTCTGTATGGAGAAACAGTATCTGATTGAAATTTAAAATTATTTTATTTTTAAAGAGTGTGTTATTGCAGACAAAAATAGTGTCTATTTTTAAAAGTTTTGTAAAAATATAAAAGGTAGTTATCCATTTATCTTTCCTCTTCTTTCAATTTAATTTTTTGAAGTTCACAATGTCAGTACAAGGTAACTCTCAGCGGCAGCATCACCACCACTCACTCCTTCACCCCCGCACCAACTCAACCCAAACCTCATTACCATTTCTGTCTCCTCACATATAAGAATAATGGGAATTGCCAAATCAAAGCACATTTCTCTCTGATCTCCTACCCTGATTGTCATAGACAAATACTAAATGACTCAGAAATGCAACGTCTCATAATAATATGCCTATTATGCAGTTTCTTTGTAACGATTACTGCTTCTTCTAATAGCCCTTCTTAAAAATCACCCAGTACAGAAATCCAATTACAGTTCATTTACCTTTAAAAAGGGTTAAGACAGCTGGCAATATTTAGCCAAGCTGGCAAAGACACATAAAATGTTTACCTCCATAAGCTGCTTACAGAATACTGACTGCAAAGGTTAATCCTGCTGCAGGGCAAACCAGCTTCTCGCCCCTTAAATAAAAACATGTTTCAAGCCTGAATAATTACACTTAGTTCACAGATCTCTAATAATGACATGCCTGGTACTTTCTGCTTAACATAAGCTATTAAAAAAGGTAAGTGTGAAAGTGGTGACAGCCTGCAATTACAAATGCCACTTAGTACTCTGAATTTGAAAGGGGCAGCTCACTTCAGGGAAGCATGTTCAAAGGTGTACCTCTTTGCTTCCAGAGATAATCAACCACTGCCAACACGTGTTGTCAAATTACCTCCCACTGCTTTCATCCTCTTAAATAATGCTACCCAATCGTGTGTTCTGTGTGCACACATGTGCCCGTCTAAAAGATGGGATAGCAGACAGGCTTCATCTCTTAACTGCAGTGCAGAGATAAGTATCCTAATTACTGTGAAAGCAGAGCATTGCCCCACTTCAAAAACACCCACAAAATCCTCACCAAATCCTGACACCAGTTAAGAAACAGCTGGTTATCCATTCGTTATTATAGTCTGGTATCTCAGATGGCACAGATTTGTATAGGGCAGAGCTTTTGGCTGATAATGACTTTTTGGTTTCTTACAGTTATTAAAATCAGGGCTCAGTGTGACAAACTGCAGAAAACCCAGGTTGAGAGGTTACAGCCTTCTGCCCCATCTGCCTCCTTCCTCTGGCAGAGGTTACTGACTCTACAGCAACAAGTGTGTTAACCTCAAGCACCTTAACCTGGGCTGAAGTAATCAACTGTGAATCTTGTACAGAGTAAGGGAAGGAGAAAGCTCCCATTCTGCTTTCCAGCTCCAACGTTCCCATTGCCTTCCCTGTTCTGGTGCTGCTATTCAGCCACCCAGAAGTGAGCAGGTTTAGAAACTTAAGCCAGCGGGAAACGATCCCTGCAAAAAGACGTGTGTTTTATTTTCAAACGTTATTTCGTCTCCCTATAACCACTGCCTGTAGGAAGTCAGATGACTTGCACAGCAAGTGGTAGATAGGAAAGTACAGGCTGGGGCCAAGGGCTTGCTCTGTTAAGAGGCAGCCTACGCTTCAACTGGCTCAACCCTGCTATAAACCTGCACCTTCAGCAGGTGAAGCAAAGCCACGCGTTTGTTCTTGCTGTCTCCTTTGCAAGGCTCTGGTAGAGGACTGGAGAACACAGCTGGGGAACCCATGTCCATGTTTTGAACTAGCACAGCTCTTTCCATCAGCCAAACACAAGGCTGAAGCCCTCAGCTCAGAGTAGGGGCGCCTCCAGTGCCCTTACACCGATTGACACTTTGCATTTGTTAAGAGTATTGTTTTTGTCTACCATCATTCTGTCTCTTCTGCCCCTATGTTTAAAGATCTTCATTGATCTCTCAAAGCCCTAAATACACTAGGTCTCATTTTCTGATCCTTTCCCCTTATTCTTTAATCTCTTTTCCCAATCACCATTATATTAAGCAGAAATTAATTGAGCTTGCTGCTACACATATTCGACCCAAGATTTTTTGGGGATGAAATAAATAATTTATAGTCTGGAAGTGCATAACTTACATACTTAATGGCAAAGACTTTTAGCTTAAGGCAAACTCCTGTATACTTCCCTTGTCAGCTGAAACTACTGTGGAAGGAACAAAGCACAGCCTGTCTTTCCTGTTTGGGGATCTCACACTTCCAGGTATTTCAGAAGTAGATGAGAAGACGGAGGTATGTATTTAGACACACATCCCAGTCTTCAGTTGAGAGCAAGCCGTCCTTCTTTTCCTTTGAATGAATATTCGTGTGAACATCCACTGGGATTACTGCAAACACCTCTCTTAACGGCAGCCCAAAGAAGTTACTTGAAGAAGGAACACAGTACTGAGGGAGAGAGCGATCAGACTGCACGACAGCTACTGCAAATGCTGTCTCAGACCTGTAGCCAAAGCACCACTTTCACTAAGGTGTAAATGAAACTTCAGTTTTTGTTTTTGGAGTGAAATCTTCCTTACTGATTCCACTGTGGAGGCTGAGGCTCACACCTGGCGTTTACCCCTAGCTCTCATGCTGTCCCAGAGTCCGCTGTTCATTATGACAGTCAGTACACAGCCAGCCATCGCACTGAAGAAGCAAGAAACACTCCTGAACGACCTTTATGAATATAAATCAAGAAAGTGTGATTGATGTCCAGGACGTACGGAGATGACCCAGTTCTAGAAATACAAGGCTTTAGATCAAACACCAGCAGGCTGATTTTCTGACGAGTGATATATGAATCTGGGTTGAATCCTGAGAAGAATCTTAAAAGGAAATAAGGGAAGCACAGGATGGTACACTGCATCAGCCACATGGGCTTGATTTTTCTTTCACACTGCTGGCAGAGCATACAGCTACCAAAACATCATCTTCATCAACAGGTGAAAAGAGCTGGTGATCACAAGCTCAAAGAGCTGTTGTGTGAGGAAATACAACACCAAATTAACATTTCATTATGGAAAAGGATCATTAAGAAATGGCAAAACAAACAAAACCACCTCTCTTATCAAGCCCTTGATAAAACCCCTGATGACAACTGACAGAAAAGCTATCCACAGAAAAGTGGAGAGATCACTGACAAGTATCTCTTTACGGAACTGATTTTATTTTCTTAAGTGGGGAAGACACATAAGTAAAAACGTAAAATAGCCGAACAGGACTGTTAAAACACAGAAAGGTATTGTATCTCACACCACCACCAGGGAAAATCATTTCATTTAAGAACTGCAAAAGAGTACGTGCTTCTTCCTGATTTCTCAGCAGCGTTTACTGGACATGCTTTATCAAACAAAAAAAAAGCTAACCCCAGACTGGAAAGCGATGACAAACCACAATGAAGTAGATATGAGGTGACGGCATTATCAGCTGAGATAGTCTTGAATGAAAGTTGCCCCTCAGATGGAGTGGTTTCATCACAACTAACTAGGTCTGCATCCTGACCAAGCTCTCTGTATTGTCAGAAAACTGGAAAAGGTGGTCTCATGTCTGATGGGCTCCAAAACAGAAAGGAAAAAAAAAATATTTAAAAATAGTCCTGAGAAATTATGTCAGATTTCCTGCTTGGGACACAACTGACTTAAGCACTCAAACCCCCACTCAATTTGCCAGTAAGTAAATTAAGTCCCACCAAATGATCAGCATCCTTAACCAAAGCAAGAAGGTGGTATGTCACCCTTCACAACTGCATAATACACCATGGTACTGACAGCTACCACTGTTTGGGGAAGTTCAACCTTGATGGACAAAAGGCCCACCTAGCCCACCTTTTCTGAAGCTGTTGGAAGTCTGGTATACAGATAGGGAAACTCAAGACACAAGGTCTCTGTCCAAAGATATCAGAGAATATTCCTGGTTTAGGTAATAGAGATCCGTAACTAACTACGTACTTGATAATTGTTGAAGAGAAAAGGCCAAAATCTGGTGGTAGGACACACACCCACTATGGTACACTCTCTCAAACCATGCAAGGCGATAATTGAGCAAAGTATAGAATCATAGAATCATCCAGGCCGGAAGGGACCTCCAAAGGTCATCTAGTCTGACCATCCCACAGTCGCAGGGGACCAGGGGACCAAACAGACCAGGTTGTCCAGGGCCTCATCGAGCCTCACCTTGAGTATCTCCAGGGAAGGGGCCTCAACCACCTCCCTGGGCAACCTGTTCCAGTGTTCCACCACCCTTAGAGTAAAGAAATTTTTCCTAATATCCAACCTAAACCTACTCTTCTCTAACTTAAATTCATTGCCCCTCATCCTGTCACAGCAGGCCTTTGTGAACCGTCCAGCCTTCCTGTGGGCCCCCTTTAGATACTGAAAGGCTGCAATTAGGTCTCCCTGGAGCCTCCTCTTCTCCAGGCTGAACAGCCCCAGTTCCCTCAGCCTATCTTTGTAGCAGAGGTCCTCCAGGCCTTTGATCGTCTTCGTGGCCCTCCTCTGGACCCGCTCCATCAGGTCCATATCCTTCCTCTATTGAGGGCTCCAGACCTGCACACACTACTCCAGGTAGGGCCTCACCAGAGCAGAGGAAAGTGGCAGAATCACCTCTCTGGGTCTGCTGGCAGCACATCTTTTGATGGAGCCCAGGATGCGATTGGCCTTCTGGGCTGCAAGTGCGCACTGCCTGCTCATGCCCAGCCTCTTGTCCATCAGTACTCTCAAGTCCCTTTCTTCAGTGCTGCTTTCCAGTACCTCATCCCCCAGTCTGTACTGATAGGATTGTTCCAGCCCAGGTGCAGAACCCTGCACTTGCTCTTGTTGAACCTCATGAGGTTCATCTGGGCCCCCCTCTCCAGTCTATCCAGGTCCCTCTGGATGACGTCTCTTCCCTCTGGTGTATCAACAACACCACACAGCTTGGTGTCATCTGCAAACTTGTAAATGGTGCATTCAAACTCCCTGTCTATATCATTGATAGAAATGTTAAACAGTATCAGTCCCAGCACAGACCATGTATGGACATGCTACCAAGTGGCTTACTAGAGCTACACAAGTCTAGAGGAATTGGAATAATTTTGGTGGGAAGAGACCTTTAAGATCATCACATCCAACAGTAAACAGAACAAAGTCTACCACACAACAATGTGCCTCAGCACCACATCCACATATCTTTTAAATACATCCAGGGATGGTGACTCAGCCACTTCCCTAGGCAGCCTGTTCCAAAGCTCGATAACCCTCTCAGTGAAGAAATTTTTCCTAATATCCAATATAATCCCCCAGGTTCATCTTGAAGCCTCTTCTATCACCTCTTACTTGGTGATACTTCTAGCCTGAGTAAAGTGCCCTCCAAGCCCGGAGAGGTATAGTGTGGAAATAACCAAACTGACGTTTCTACCAGGGTCAGCTGAGATTTTTGCAATCTTTATGAATCTAAAGAGTAGAGAGCTGTCTAGCCGTTGTTGGGGATCTTGACAGTTATTCTAGTAACCTGCCATTTGTGAGCCACTGTACTGAACCAAGAAGCATAGGCAACTTCATTTAAGATAGGTACTTACTTCAATAGGCTCAAGACACAACCTTAGAAGCAGAACCTTATAGGGGGAATGGTCCAACTTGTAATGGGGATTGGCATTCAACTTTGTATCTAATAGATACATTTTTCTTCTGCAAACTTCTTGCCTTAGAGAAAATGCATTTGGTGAGTAGTGGTCCAGGACCCTGATATGTTACACACTTGAATTCAAAGAGTTATGATTTCATTTGCTTTTGATTACTTTTGGTAGCTATTCTTATTTCACATGAGAAATATTTTCTTTTTAAAGCGTGCAAGTCCTACCTGCACTTAGGGCTCCCATAACTTCACTGTTTTCATGTTTCTGGTATAAAGGAAAGGCAGAGAGGCACAGGGTAGCATCAGCCTCCCGGAACCATTTGCATGGACAAGTCTGACTACATGACAACTGTCTGTGCTGGGGATGGAGAGGTGGGCACCCTTAGTGAGTAAGAGCTTCAGTCTTTCCCCATCAGCTTCTAACACGCAATCCCCCACTGTGCTATGAGTTCCCACATTCCAACACAGAAACCCTGCTTCTATCCACCCTCCTGATCCCACAACCCACAAACATCACCCCATCCACACCTAAGCAACCCCAGGGGACATATCTCATTGATTGGCTGAAGAGGTCTCTGCTCCCAGGTCCCTGCTAATTTAAGCACTAAATTATGATCTCTTATCAGGATCTGGTTTTAGCATAAAGCTTGGGCAGAGGGGAGCCAAAGGATGGTGACTTAAGTTTCAAAACACTTAAGCTATTTTTGCCACATTTATTATGACCTATTTTCCTGGTACAGACAGTAAGTGGGAGCTACCTACTGAAATGTGACTCATATATCCAGTTGTGGATGGTTTATAAATAAAATAATTATAAAAAAAAATAAATCTCTTCTCATAACTTGTCCCATTATAATTAGTACATTGTAACAGACATCAGAACATCTTCAAAGGCTAAGGACAAGTAAAAAGAGAGGTTTTAATATTCAACTGATTCACACAGTCTGACTTACTTCACAATACTTGAAAATAAAACACTTCCCACAATTTTGGGTTTGGGGTTTTTTTTTGCCAAGACACCACTCACACTTTCTATTGATTTGTGGCTAGAGCTCATATTTTTCTTTTTTTTTTTTTTCCTTTTCTTCTTCCAAAGAGAGCTCTGCATGTATTCTAAGGCCCAAGCTGCTGGCAGGAAATTGTTTAGCTTGTTCATGACAAAACAGAAACAAAATAGAAAAGCTGTAGCAGAGAAGTGATTTCTTTGCAAAAAATACTTCCCCATTAAGGCCACTGTCTAACCCTTTTTAAGAATTACAGACCAAGGTGTCTGAAGCAAAGTGATGACTAAACAAAAGGACTGTATTCGGTAAGCATGAAATAAAAGCAAAGAGGAAACTTTAAAAGAAAGTCATAGCGAGAAGTCTTGGTATTTATACAAAAATTCTGCAAAGCCCTTTAACTCTGAAAAAGAGACATTCTAATTTCTTAATTAGTTATTGCAGCAACCACATTAGTTATTTTACTAATTACATGCACTGCCTTGTGTCTCATGCATATTTGGATTTCTTTCAAGTCTCAATCATACAACTGTGACTTCTCAGAAACCACCGAACTTAATGAATGAACTCCTGTCCATTACTTTGGTAAATCAAGAGGACTTTCAAGCATCAGTCACTAAAAGACCTCCCTTATGAAGTTACTTCATTACACTCTTCCCCTTTAAGAGAGCAATCATACAGTCTTTATTTTGCCAAGACACATGACAGACACACTATCTCCTCATATTAATAACATCTTCAACTGCTTTGAATAGTTTCACCCATTTTTCTTCTTTCTTCCTCCACCTCAATCAAATAATTAGCTGCCTAAAAAATATGAGAGGGAAGAGATATAAATAGACCATCACTTGAATGGAGGCAGTTCATTTAGTGATGGAGGGAGATATTTTATCCCTTACACGAAAGGATACCAGATCCTTAAAACAAAAATGTCATAGCAATCCATGCTGATAGCAGAACTTCTACAGATAGGAGGTAATGGCTACTTTGAGATTGTTTTCCTTCAGATGAAGTAACACGGGGCACTACTGACAGTAAACCAATTTGCAAACAATAGCTGAAATTATCACTTATATGGAATTGTTTGGCACAGACATCTACAATTAGATGCAGGATTTCCTTTTAAATACCAAAGGGACTTCCACATCCCTGTCTTCCTTTACTATGGTTGAACAAACAAGGTGCTGCTACTTCCTGAAAGGGGAAGAGAAGAGATGGAAAAAAACCCAAGAACTGACAGTAAAGACAGAAAGAAAAGCTGATATTCTTAGAGTGGATCATCCCCACGTAGACTGAAAACTCAAGGGTCAGCTATTAAGGTAAAAGAAGAGGCCCCCTATTACCCCATGGGAAAGAAGGATTCCTTTATTTTCATGAAGTAATTTAATCATAAAAATTTTAGAATACTTCATTTTTTCTAAAGGAGTGTTGTGCTAACAAAGTTGTTGCTATTGTGTCTTATTTTGATAGAGATGCATCAGACAAATAAAACAACAAATTTTGGGTTTGGGGAGCTTTAAAAACACAGAACAGTAAAGTAACAGAGTTACTTTATTTTTTATCCCTTCATTATATAATAAAGCCAGAAGAATAGAAGAATGACAAATGCTTTTTTCTAGTCCTTCTCCTTTCCCCACTAGATGCTTTCCAATTCTTCATTTTTCCTGGGTATGTTCAGACTATTCCTAACACTAAGGAAGTGTGTAAGGAATGGGTTCGGTTGCAACCCATTCTCAGAATCGCATCTTTTTGTTTAAAAAGAAATGCAAGTGGCAGACCTGGATGAACTGTAACTCTTTGAGTAACAACAGAATTTGCAGTTCTACAATTACAAGAGTAATCAAAGGTTCCATGCCATGTGGTACTTCCTTCCAGGGGGAAATCAAAGTGATTTTCACTCTTCATAATCGGTTTACCTGCACACGTGCAGGTGTGTAAAGGAATGAATGACTCCATGACGCCGGTTTCCTGCTGTTCCCAAGCTCTGTTGTTGTGCTCGCTAAAGATCTGTAGATGGCAGCATTGATGCAGGAATTACTCTCACCACAGCAGAGGTCAAAACCGTGTCTCACAAAACTCTTACCCGAGCCTAAGCCCTACTTTCAAGTGTCAGAGATCTTAGCAGCGGACAGCGTAAACACCAGGCCAGGAATTGTCCAGCAGGAAAGAGAAGCCAGATTCACCATCACTACTAACAGATACTACATCAAGCACCCACCATTGTATTATACCCATTATTGTAGATAGCCATGACAGGCCATCACCTTGGAAATTAACTACATCATCCTGACAGTAATGAGTGCTGTGGGACATGGGCTGCTGGTGTAGTATGCTCTCAAATTAGAAAGAAGAAGGAATACAGAGATGTCCCACATCCCTCCACTTTCATCACCTGCCCTTCCTCCACTGCACCTTATTCAACACAAGCTGTGCACTCTCTCCCATTTCTGCAGTTTGTGCAAGTGCTATGAATTCGGTGTCCTACACCACCACACGACACAGAGCTCAGCTGCAAGCAAATAAAAGCAATGTCCCAGATGTTCTAGAACAAAAATAAAAACACATTGACAGCCAGCATGATTTGGAGGCAAATCATGAAAGTGTCAGAGAATCCTAGCTACTCAAGTCCCTGCTCAGCTTCACTGACTCATGCTTTCTTAAAGCTAACTTTGCCAAAACAGTGTCTACATAAGGAAACTTGCTGCTTAAACTACTGAAATTCAAATCTATGTTACTGTGCTAGGCTTTTTGTCATCATAAAGTTCAGGAGTTTTAGCCCCTTCCCCTTAGAGTATGTCCATGGTGTAAAATACATATTTTTAATTTTTGTAGCTTAGAATCATATAATAGAATAGCTTGGACCAGAAGGGACCTTTAAAGGTCACCTAGTCTAACCTCCCCTACATTGAGCAGGGATGTCTTCAACTAGATCTGGGTGCCCAGAGCCCTGTCCAACCTGGCCTTGAATGTTTCCAGGGACAGGGCATCTACCACCTCCCTGGGCAACCTCATCCAGTGTTTCAAGACCCTCACTGTAAAAATGTCTTCTTTATAAATAGTCTGAATTTTCCCTCCTCTACTTTAAAGCCATTACCCCTTGTTCAATCTCAACATGCCCTGCTAAAAAGTTTGTCCTCATCCTTCCTGTAGGCCCCCTTGAAGTACTTCTATAGTTTGGCAGAAATTGTAGTCCTCTGACAGGATGTAGCACTATAGTACCTAGCTGAGATATGTTGAAAAAGGGATTAAGGGTCTTTATTTCTTGCCTTTCTTAGTCTAAAGGAGAAGTGGATTTCAAAGCGCAGGAAAAAATGGCATTCTGACAATCAGCCTTCACAGAGCAGTTGGGCAGTATGCCTCCCTCAATATTTTTTACATAGCAAAGACAGCACGAAGGGATATGACACAATGCCACATCTGTATGTCAGGTGCAAAGAGAGTGACTTTTCTGAAATCATTCGCTTGCAACCAGCTCTCTCAGCGTCAGCTGGACTTATGCCCAGTTCAGGTGCCCTGAGCATAGCCACGCTCAACAACTTCTCCAATTCTCTCCAAGGGACAGTGCTAAGACTACACACCAAGCAACCCTGCCCTGCAGAGATCTGAACTTACCGCATCCACTGCTGAATGGCAGGAATTGAGCTGCTTTTTCCTGGTCTGCATGGTGCCACCCCCTTTATTGCCTGGAACGCTCCTTCCCGTGTCAGCTCCACTCCACCGTAGCACAGCAAGCTTCACAACCTCAAGACACTACAGTGTCTGTGAACCTGCACAGCTCACTCTCACTTCAGGAGCTTTTGATGAAACACTTCACTCACATGCTAAAGTGCATGCAGCATTTTGTAATTATTTAATTTCTGATTACACGTACTCAGGCTAGTCACTGAGCAGAGGTTGTCCAGCCTCCTGAACTCTGGAGGAGTCAAAACAATTCCCCCTACTTCTGCACTAGACTTCATCAAAAGAATCTGAGTACAAGCAGCTCCCACTAAAGACACTTCTCTTCAAACATTAACTCAATCCCTGGGAGGCATATCAAGTTTCAGAACAGTACTCCTATGCACCTGAGACTTTTAAGAGCAGTTTAATAGTAAAAACATTACACAACACTTACTAAGGAAAGGTATTTGAAAAAGCTCTCCCAGACACTTCCAAACTGGAGCTACTAACTTATTGTAAAGCTCCTGACAATGCACATATATTTTTACAAAGAAAAGAAAGAAAAGATGACGATTCACGAAGGTTTTAAACAACTATGAAATATTTGTCATCAAAAATCTGTACTTTTTTTGAGCAAAAAAAACCCCACCCTGCTTCCCAACAGAGCAGAACACAGGTGGAAGCAGGACACAGATGCAACACTTTAAGAAATCTGCCAAAGGCAATATGAGTTCAGCAGCACGCTTGGAGCTGTGCTGGTATTTGCCATGAGCTAATATTAGACTATATACATTCTAAGACTGCTGTTGTGTAACAAACTACTGTCTCCAGTCCACTACCCCATTCTCAGATGTCTTAGAGATGTAATTTTAATTAATTTTTGAAGTATTGCTTCTTTCAAAGACTGACACTGCTGAACAGATGAACTAGAGGCCAGATGCACTGTATATTTTTAGGGTTTTAGTGGCACAGAGTGTGCTGGCTGTACATGAGGAGGAGGGAAAAAAAAAAAAGCAAAAAACCCCAGGAGAAATATGGAATATCAATTTCATTATTGATTTTTTTAAAAGGAAAAAAAAGTCAGAAACTCCTTCCTCAAACCATACCAAATCCTAGCAAAACACAGAAGGAAAATGTGACAGTAATTAGGACATGTCAGGTAGAGCTAACTATGCTGCAGTCCTCTCAAGCTGCTCTGTTTCCCATTCCTTCAGCTCTGCTCCACACAGCTTCTATAGTCAAGCACAGGTTGAGGCGTGGGAGAGGAGGGACAGCTATGCCATGACGCAGCCTCTGAGTAACACACATATGGCAAAACTGGAAACAATTGCAAGAAGTTTATGCATTCAGTGCCATAACAACTTTTAACCATTAGTAGATTAAATTTCTGCTATGGTACAGCACAACATGGGAATAAAAAATTAAGCACAATTTCATCAAGGTTGAGAACAGTAACACAAAACTGCATGGGAAATCAGTCACAACAGCAAAACTGGTAACTTAACAAACAGACATGTGGGAAAGTCGCTTCCTGCACCACTGGTGCACTGGACTGTGTAAGAAGCTTCAGTTCTTGCTTTTCAATAGGTCCAAATGCTGGAAAGTTCAGAAGGAGAAAAAACTTAGCAAACAAACTGAAGCAGAAGGTGATGCTTCTCCTCCTGTGCATGCTGAACTTTTCTGTCTCAGCTGGACAAAGCCCACACTGCAGAGTAAAAACGGACAGGCAAAACATTGACTTACAGAATGGTTAGAGTTGGAAGGGACCTTAAAGATCATAGAGTTCCAACTCCCCTGCCATGGGCAGGGACGCCTCCCACTAGACCAGATTGCTCAAAGCCCCATCCAGCCTGGCCTTGAACACCTCCAGGCATGGGGCATCCACAACTTCTCTGGGCAACCCGTTCACGTCCC
>VZRU01002860.1:34087-58338 GCA_013398155.1 Pedionomus torquatus | reverse complement strand
CCCCTTGTCCTATCACTACACTTCCTGACAAAGAGTCCCTCTCCAGCTCTAAAAAACATACTTATCTGTACTAAGACTAAGCTACTGAAAGATAAAGACCCAGCCGTACATTACTGCAAAAGCAACAGTGTGAAGACGATTCCTTCAGTGCTGTACTGTCACGCTTTTAAGTGATCAAGCTCATTCTTCATAAGACTTATTGCCAGTTAGTGAAGGCACCTAAAAGACCACCCTGCCTCATCCTCCAACATGAAGTACATTGGCTTAGCCTTTAACTACTCAAAAAAACATCTTTTAACACAACATAACACAACTAAACTGATCTTCTTTACTCCACAAACTTCAGAATAGCAAAAACAAACCCTGGAAGGAACTGAGAATTTATTTCAGTAAAAGCTGGAGCTGTGGAAGTACTCACCCATCTGAGGGAAACAAATGCAAGACACTCATCTCTAGCTGCTAAAACAGTACAGGAGAAGAAAACAAAAATAGAGTCAGGTGCTTCCTACAGCAGAAACCGAAGTGCCAGGGGACCGCAGCACAGCAGAGCAGCCCACTGCCTCTTGCAAACCACAGTCAGTGCAACTTTTCACTAGGGTGTTCACTTCCAAATGTTTGTCACCCTGCAGCTGCAGCCAGCCTGAGCACCTAAGGCAAGAATGAGCATGCCTGCTGGTCCTGCAAACACTTCTTTGCAGTATATAGCTCCATGCTCAGAGAGAAGACCTTCCAGCTTGTCAGCAGCAGACCTGTTTGGCTGCCTCTTTACCAGATGGACTGTGAAAAGTTTGAATGAAAGCAGAACATAGACTAACGTGTATTATGCAATGGCAAACCAGCTGGATGGCTAACATGCCCCTAAACTCAACTGGGCTGCTGTTATCCACCTGTGTAAACTGCTAAGTTAGACTTGATTCCAGCTGCCCTCAGAAGGCATGACTTCACCTGCAGAGTGGAGATGTCACCCATGCTCTTCAGCCAAAACGAGACACAGCTGTAAAACCTCACCCTCCCAAGCCTCCCCCAAGAAGACAGCAAGCTAAGAGGCAGTTCACTGCATACAGCTTTTCTGATCCCAGCCTTAACATCCACCTAGTTTCCATCCAAATCCAGAATTATTGTTGTACTCCCTCTTCAGTTAAGGGGAGCGCTCTTTATTCACTTGCATGGTTTGGTACATTCATAGTGCAGTTCAGGTGGGAAGGGACCTAGCAACTTCCATACGTTATTTTTCTCAAAATAAAGTATTCTAACCTTAGAAAGTTCAAAAGCCTACTTGTTCTCTTCCAGGAGCCACACTCTCTTTTTTAAACCTTTTAAAAATATATGTTACTGAATTTCAATGAGGTTTCACTAAACTTAAAAACAGTACAAGTGACTCATCCTGATGGCACACACTTCAGAGTTTCTTGCTAACAATAAAGCCACTGAAGTTTTCAACATTGTTTAGTCCTTTTAAGAGACTCCTTAATGCTGACATATTAAGCACTTTTTAATGGATTTATATTTCTATGGGATGGTCTGGGTAGGATTAGCAGCTCATTGCATTTAAGAGATCTTTGAAATTATCACAAAAATTAAGTTTGGTATTAGTTCATCTAAACAGGAAAGACCAAATATTTAAATATATTATTAATCTACACATTGAAAACCATACCCAGGTCCCTCCCTGTGATTACTTCCCCCATCAGGTTGCCCTGCACAAATACCTACACACTACCACAAACCCATTCAGCTGAGATAAATTACATGACTACTACCCGGAGGGTATTTTTCACAGAAGTTATCTTTAGCACTATGTGAGGATCACCTACTACTTTTGCAGTCAGTGAAGAAAGATGTTGCCAGAGACAAACCTGATTCTGGATGCACCTGAACTGCAGGACTCTTGCTTCTGGCACCACCACATGCACATCCCAGCAGATTCTTGACCTCATGCCAGGAGGAGAGCCAAATATTACTGTTCCCTCTCTCAAAATGAATCTCTTTTTGCTTCATTTGGGGGGAAAAAATGGAGATCCCAAGAACTAACAAACTCTCCATAGCGTACCTCAATGTCTCAAAGACTGACAGTCAGAGACCTGGAGCTAACAAGTCTGTTCTCTACAGAGAATTTGGAATTAGATCCTCTGAATGGCTCTTAACAAAGGTTGGATCTTTTTTCCTGAGCTGACAATGAGAAAATGCGGGGAATCAGTCTTTTTTACCTATTAGCCTTTGCGAATACTCTCATCCTACCAAAGATGTCTGTTGCAGTGACACAGTTCAGAGATTTGATTCCATGTCAACAAAGGCTAAAACCTCTCTTCATACAGCATTCTTCTGCAAAGCTCTTAATTAGGCATGTTATTATTTTAGACAGCAAATAAAATACAGAAACATTGCTGTCGTGTTAATAAAAAATTTTAAGTGCAGGCATAAATTAAGCCACCTATTCAAGCGAATCAAACTTCTCATTTCAAATGTAGCGAGTTTCTGTCACTTTCAGACTGACTACTATCCAGGGCAAATATAAACAGAATGGGGATTTCCACAAAAAAAAACAGACTATGCTTTACAGAAAACACACTTAGAGTGTGCTTATTAGCAGCTTTTGCGTAACCAAGATGGATATTCTTCCAGATACCTTTGCGTGTCAACATCAACCCAAAATATGCTTTCTTATACCACAACCGCTTAAAAATGTATTTTAAAAAGCTACATTTGCTTTTATATTTCCATTGAGCAACAGCCTTGTTCGGCTGCACTGGAAATAGCATAAAAGCTTGTCTGTTCAAAGGTATTAGAATTATCAGTTCACAGACACCACACATATGTGAAATTTTGGCAAGATACTTTTTAAGTATGACCAATAAAAGTTCAGAACTATCTAGATTGCGTCACTGTTTCCTGCCAGCAAAGAGGAGCTATTTTAGCTAAGTGAAGCTGAGCAGAGAAGAGGAAGTCTAAACCTTCTACAGAATTGGGGCTATGAAAGGACCATCTCTGAAGAAACGTTGTGGTGCACAAAACGTGAGTAACAATCCATTATACTACTCAAACAAAATAACTTGGATGATTATATGTGTTGCTAAGGTAAGACTTCTTTCTTCAGAAGCTGAATGTGGGCATTTATTCTATAGAACCACAGAATCCTCTCAGTTGGAAGGGGCCTTTAACATCGAGTCAAACTGTTATGAAAAGAAACTTAATTCTTTAATATACTTTCAGAGTATCAGCAGCATTCTATAAATAACATATAAAGCAAAATGACTGCATTTGTATATTCATAGTACTATAAGTACTGTTGTTTAGGATTTTAACAATAAATTTTAAAACTTGCAACAACAAAAGGTACTGATAAGTACATTATCACTAAAGGAAAAACTAAAACCAGGAGAAGATCTTGTTTGATCTCTCTCTGCTTCACTGAAAGTCACGTCCTCCTCATGGAAACGTGAGCAAATGTAAGGGACAGNGGGGGGGAAGTGGGGGAAGGTGTGACTGGGAAGAAAGATACAAACATAATTTTTTAAATGGAGTCACTGTTACCTAACTCATTATGAATCTGGAGGAAAAGATTTCATTCTGGTTTTGTTCTGAAAGTCTTTTCTTGTACGCAGCACCTAGATGGGCTTCACAATTCACTTTCCCATGAGACATTCAGGACCTCAGCTATCATTAAAACAGATTGACTTAAAACATATGGGCCAACATCACAGTAATCATTTACAATTAACACAGACAGAAATCTAGAAACCAGTGACTCCAGGGGCTCTTCATCTGACACTTTAATCAATACCAGTAAGTGTGTGTTATCCCATTATGAAGAATGGCAATAGGGCAAAACCATTCACCCAGAGGCGCCCAAAGGTCTACTTAGGCTGTCCTGGGACATATCAACATGAACTTCATGCAGATAAGTACTGATGAAAAAAGCAGAACATCGGCATTCTTGTATAAATCTGGATAGGTAAATTCGACGCTTTTTAATAATCTCATTGTTTCTTACCTACATAAGTGTTAAATTTTAGATTCTTAAATACTAAATTTAGAAGAAACACCTAATTATAACACTGACATGCATCTAAACCCACAAAGTTTGGAAACAGTATCTTCAACAAAAAAAAACCCAACCCTTTTTGTTACAGTAGGCCCATTCTTTGATGCATCTCACAACTGGCAGAAATTCGAAATAACCAGCAAACAAGGCATGGAACCACAGGTTTTTCTGATAGAAGCTCATGCCAGATTCAGTTTCCTCTATTCCATTCAACATCAGCTTGCTGGGTATTTTGGAAACAGGATCTGACCAGAAATGCTTACAATCACTGCAAGTCAAAAGGAGAGAACAGCAAAACCAGAATTCATGCTGTTTATTAACATTCATCTATAAAAAAAAGTGAATTCTTCCGCCTATCCCATATATTACTACTCAGTTCACCTGTTAAATCAGTCAGGATCTGAGACAGGTAGTCATGCACTATATCATACACAACTGCTATCAAGAGAGAACAAAAATAGAAAAAAATACTTAAAATGTGTGTGGTGTGCGTGTTAAGCAATATTTGGACAATTTTATGCAACAGTAAAGGAAGCAGAGCAGCATACCAGACAACATTGCAACTGTGCTACAAGCATGTGCTATGAAAGTTTTCTTTGAAGCATATGCCATCTACTTTTCAATAAAGTCAGCTATCACAGTTTAATTTTTTTTATTTTTAGTATTCACACAATGAGGTATTTTAGGCATTCATACAGATACCCTCCAAACCTCTTTTTCGGTCAGTACTATATGCATAGTTTTTCTCACTCAAAACATACATTCTGCTACATGTTCTAATGACCTCATCTGACAAGAAAACACACCTTTTTGTTTTGTATAGCTAATAAAAAAAAAAAATCTTTGAGAGAAAAGTTCAGGGCCAGACACTTGTATGTTTTGGGTTTTTTTTTGTATCTGAACTAGAGAACTGTCAAAAAAAAGTCCAAACTTCATATTTCAAGGCAGAACCTAACGTGAAAAAGATTTAAAATATTTAAAAGATTTAACTTTTATAAATGGTCATACTTAAGTTAGTTAATTCATTAATACTCTTCTTAAAAGCAGCTGATCCTTGAAAGTGTCGAACCAGAACGCTAGATTAAAACACACTGGTTCAATCCACTATGTATTCTTAAATCACTGAAAAAAGTACCTGGTAACATTTCAGCAGAAGCATAAACCAGACAAATACTAACAACAAGCTTTTAATTAATGCATTCGCCATGTTTGGAGATTAAACACAGGAACTATGCACTCTTGTGCTCCTGAGAAGAGTTTTGGTGCCTAACTGATGCTGTAGAAGCTACTTGGCTGTCTGTCACAACTGGCAAAAATCAGACAACTAATTCTTTCCTCCTCCTCTTCTCAAAGCTGCCACAGCGCTGGGTAAAAGGCCAAAGACGAACCCTCCCATGCAAACTCATGAACCCGTGACCACAACAGCCAGGAAAGTGTGGGGGGAGCGTGTGTGCAGGTGAACCAAAGCACCCTTGCAAACGCCAGGTAAGGTTTGCCATCCTCACATGGCTCCAGACTAAACCAGAGGATGATCTCTTTTCAGCTGTCATCACCAGAGTCTGCAGAGTGACATTTCAGATGTCCGGCTCCTACGGCCATGAAGCAGAGCAGAGCAACAAAACTGTGCTCCCGGGCAGCTGGGTACCAGACAGCAACTTCTTCCCCCGAAACCACTGTTCGCACAGGCCCTGGTTGGAGACTGTGCTGCTTCCCATCTTTTTACTTTTTTAACTAGGAAGTTTATCAATGCATCAATCTGTTCATCTCATTCATACGTCAGGTGGATGGTTCTGACACCCTGGGATTCATTAGAAGCTACATTGCTATTAAGGTAGCTCTTAAATATCTTTTATGAGCGACACCATGCACCTATTCTTTTGGGAGCTAAGGAGTTCCTTACACAGATAAAATGCAAAGTCAATACTTCACTGTGTGTATCCAAATGTCACTACGTGCCATGCTCATTTATTTCTTTTTATAACTAGTTTTAGTCATTCATTTTTCAACAGGGACAACTTAAAGAAATATTTCCTTTAGAAAATAGCTCTCTTACCTCACTCACAACAGTTTCAATCTAAATACCAGCTGCTAAAGCACACTAAAAGTAGCTGGTCAGCCTTGACTTTTTGATTCCTTATATAAGAAATCTCTTCAGTAACAAGAAACATTTCATTAAAACTAGCTTATAAATACTATTTCTCACAAGGCTGACAGTACATACATGTATTTCCTTCAGAGCACAATAATGTATTTGTAGTCAGAAAAAGCAACAAAGATAGCACACTTTCACAGCTAAACAATACAACCTCATCACTAAACCACATTCTACAACAGCTTGTTTGTTTCTACTAAAATATTTTATTTGGCTGAGAGTAACATTTCATAATTCATCTATTTTCAGGGTATTTATGGAGTGCAACAACTATTCCTAAATGCAATTAAAATATGATGCCTGGAAATCAGCACCCTGAAGAATACAGGATTGCATCACTGGTCTTCTACGGTTTTCTGTTTGTGGTGGGATTGTTGGTGAATGCCACCGCACTATGGGTTTTCAGCTGCACCACCAAGAAGAGGACAACAATAACTGTATATATGATGAATGTAGCATTACTTGACATGATTTTTATATTTTCCTTGCCTTTTCGGATAATTTACCACGGAAAAGAAACATGGCCTTTTGGAGATACATTCTGTCGGATAATCAGTGCCTTCACTATATTTTATCCAGCCATTGCTCTGTGGTTGCTTGCTTTCATAAGCGTAGACAGATTCATGGCTATTGTCCAGCCCAAACATGTCAAAGAACTAAAAAACACAAAAAAAGCTGTGCTAGCTTGCACTGGAATCTGGATAATGACACTCGCAACAACATCCCCATTGCTGTTTTTACAATCTGATCCAGACAAAGCCTCGAATTTTACCACCTGCCTGAAAATGCTTGATATCATCCATTTAAAGGAAGTAAATACATTGAACTTTTCTCGCTTGATTTTTTTCTTTTTGATCCCCTTGTTTATCATGATAGGGTGCTACCTAGTTATAATTTACAATTTTATCCGCGGCAAGAGTTCCAAACTGAAGCCTAAGGCCAAGGAGAGATCCATAAGAATTATAGTTACTCTGATTGCTCAAGTACTCCTCTGTTTTGTACCCTTCCACATTTGCTTCGCCTTCCTGATGTTGCAGGATGAAGGTACAGCTTACAATCCCTGGGCAGCCTTTACCACCTTTCTCATGAATCTCAGCACGTGCTTGGATGTTATACTCTACTATATTGTTTCTAAACAGTTTCAGGCGAGAGTCATCAGCGTAATCCTTTATCGCAATTACCTTCGAAGTGTGCGCAGGAAAAGTTTTCGAACTGGAAGTGTAAGGTCACTCACTAATATCAACAGTGAAATGATATAAAAAGAGGAAAGAAAAGCCAGGGGATGTAAACAAGTTATTCTTTTTCTGAATTCTAGCAGTTTTACTACACTGAAAAATGTTCTACAGCCAGAAGAAACAGATCTATTTGTTGCACTGTAAATATGAGAGAAGCAGAATAATAATTGCACCTCTGTATGTGTGGTCAACAGCTTTTGTAAATCTGAAATGAACTAAAACCTAGTATCAGTGTTAAACTTTCCAAAGTTTATGTAATCTCAAAAGACTGTGAACACTGACAGATGATAGTGACTATGATATTGACAGAGACAGTGACTATTAGTATAATAAAGCAGACAACACTGGAGAATTCTGATGCAACGTATATACTATTTTTTTTTATATTTGCACAACCAAATATTCCTGAAACTACTGCATATCCCACACTTCTAAAATTAGCTTCATTCTCTCAAGATCAATGTTCGCATGACTTAAATAGAAAGCATATGCAACATTTATATTTCATTTAACTAAAAAATGCTTTGATGTAGATTTCTCTATAATTGACAACACTCTGCAGTCACAGATAAAAATACCATCAATAGGTATAATAGTCAAACCGTTCATCTGTTCCCTATGGGTGTGATGTGCACATTTATTACACCTTACTCTTGCACAAAGTATCTTTTTGCACAGATGAAAACACTGAATTGGTCCAGACACACTAGCAGCCTACATCCTAGCTACAAGCTTGAAGGTAGCAAGCATGATGCATAACTCTAGTACTACTCAAGCTTTCCGCTCCTATGGAACACTCACACACTACAAAAAGGTAGGTCTTCATAACAGCAAACACACAATTGTTCCTCCTTATTAAATCAGCCTTGAAGAGACACACTAAAAAAGTTTTTTTTTAAAAAAAAAAGCCTAGCAGAGTGTTTAGCATTAAAAATTTTGCTTCAAGAGCTTTTGTTACGACCTCAGGGTGTGCAATACATGGAAGCTCAAGCCTGTATGAGGCTGATGTCAGAAGCTTAACCACAAAGGTGCTGCCAGCTCTATGATTTACTGTAACATGCACAATTCTTACTAAGTGCAGAAATCTCAAATATAGATTATGCAAAACCAAACTAGCAAACACCTTAAAGCTTGAAGAACTTCAGACTCAAGCACTAAATGGAATAACATGGTCTAGCACCCAACTTTTGAAACATAAGTATACAAAATCCCACTATGAAATGCATATAACTGCATACACATGTAGAAGTGAACATAAAGATAGGAGTGACAGTTGTGCTGTCTGTGTGATTTAAGAAAGAAATCAGCACCAACCTGACTTCAGTTTTCAGATTTCCCTAACTGAACAAAACCAAATACAACAATAATTTGTGCACTCCAAGTCATGTTTCAATCATGCTGACAGAGGAAACAGGACTAACAGAATAGAAGGCAATCATCATATGGATCAATTATAAATAGCCACATATCACAACCTGGAAATAAGAGTTTGATGATAAAATAGTTGTACCAAAAACCTTTACACTCACTGCACTTTAAAAGAGGATTAAATTTAGTTTGAAGGGTTACACAAAAAAAGTTGGAAGTTTTTGAAATTAAAAAAATCTGCACAAAATAATCCCTTTATACCAATCCATAAGGATCTACTTACAAACCAGAAGGCAAGCTGTTGATGGTGATGCCAAATATATACTGGGCAATTTCTACAAGGAGAAGATCAAACAAAGCTGAGAGCATCCAAGCACCCAGTAAAAAGGACTAGAAAGAAAAAGTAAAATTTTAATTAATTCCACAGTTTAGAAACAAAGTTTTAATGTATCTCTAAATGAAAGAGAAAACAAGAAAACGACTCTACTAGTTGAATTAAGACAAACAAAATCTTTAGCACAACATAATTCCATATCTACATGGCTAGATACTGAAAAATGAAGAGCTAGGTTTGTTACCAAAATTAAATTCTATGGGTCTGATAAACTTCAAAAGATACAGCTGCAACTTGAATTAGAATAATCAACTGACTGTAAGATATTATCAATAGAAACATAGATCTATGGAAATCAAATTCTTTTTAAAACCCTTTAACCTAAATTTCTATACAAAATGCTAGTAATAAAACTGCACTATTAATCCAAGACTACCAAACTTTAAACAGAGTAGAAAACAGTTTCTCTTTAAAGGAAACGTAACTGGAACTTACTGAAAATTTTCTGCTGCCATATCTTCTTTCAAATATTCTAAAGTTGTAAATGAGCAGACTGCTGCAGAATGTATCTTTCAAATCAAGACATACTGTTCTCCCACATACAAGTCTCCAAATCTAGAAGGTTAAAGATTGTCATGTTAAGTCTTTCTTTCTTCAAGAAAATGCTCTACAGAATTTGTGCTGAGTGAATATAATACTGAATTCAGACAACAGGAATACAGTTCATTTAAGGGGGAAAATAAAGAGAGTAGAATGCTATAGAGAGTTCAAGAAGCCTGTTTAAAAATAAAATATTTTCCCAGAAGAGGTTTACCTGTTAAAATAAATCCATGACTGAAGTGAAGTAAAACAGTTCACATTTCCAAATAAAAATGGAAATCACAACCATAGGGAGCTATAGAATTACAGAAAAAAAAATAATAAAAAAATCTTTGAAGCAACCTCCAGACGTCAACTAGTCCAGTGGACTCTCTAAGCAGGTCCAATCCGATCAGCTTGCTTGGGGCCATGAGAGTGATCCCGACAGCGATCACCACCAAGGACAGAGATTCCACAACCTCTCTGGACAACCTCTGTCAGTGTTTGGCCAACGCTATGATTTAAAAAAAGTAAACAAATCCTTACATCTAGGCAGAATTTTCACTGTTCCCCCTTGCATCCACTACCTCACTACACCTCCAAGCAGACTCTGGCTCCAGCTTCTCTATAGCTTCTGATCTTGTGGGTAGCAATAAGGTGTCTTCTCTTCCTGAGGCTGGACAGACCCAGTTCTCTCAAATTTTCCTGGTATGTCACATACTGCAAGTCTCTGACTGTCCTGATGGACCCACTCCAGCGTGTTCATATTTTCCCTGTACTGACAATCCAGAACTGGGCACATGTCATACCCCATCTAGAGCACTGTGTCAACTATAGGAGCAGGGTCACTTGCCTCAACCTACTGGCCACACTCTCATTAATGTAAGTCCAGGAGATGGTTGGCTTTATTGGCTGCAAGAACACACTATTGACTCCTGTTGTCCACCAAGGTCCTTCCCTGCAGAGGTACTTCTCAAGCACTTGCTGCTGCCAGCCTGCACTGTTTTAACTTGGAGGTTATTCCATTCCAGAAGCAGGACATACAAATTCATTAAGTTCCCTTCAGCCCATTTCTTGGGCTTGTAAAGCTGTCCCTAAATTTAAGCATGCAAAATCCTTTGACTCCCCCATGTCTGCAGCACTACTTGCCTCACAGAAGAAAGCAACCAGTTGGTCAGGCATACTTTTGTAGAATCATAGAATGGTTGAGGTAGAAAGCAACCTCTGGAGATCATCTAGTTCAACATCCTCACTCAAAGTCACCTAGAGCAGGATGTTATCTGACCATGCCCAGTCTGGCTTTGAATATCTCCAAGGATGGAGACTACAAAATTTCTCTGGGGAAATTGTTCCTCTGTTCCATCAGTCTTACAGTAAAAAAACCTTTCCTTTAAATGGAATTTCTTGTATTTCAGTTTGTGCCCATCATGTCTTGTCCTTCCACAGGGCCTGGCTGCCTCTTCTTTGCTCCCTCACATCAGGTATTTACACATACAGGTAAGATCCACCCTAAGCCTTCTCTTCTCTAAGCTAAACAATCTCAGCTCTTTCAGACTCTCATATGCTCCAGCCCTGACCATACCGGTGGTCCTATACTGGACTCTCCGCAGTATGTCTGTACAGCGAGGAGAAAAGAAAGCTCTGGGGAGACCTTATTGCAGCCTTCCAGTACCTAAAGGGAGCCTACAGGAGAGCAGGAGAGGGATTCTTTGTCAGGAAGTCTAGTGACAGGACAAGGGGTAATGGTTTTAAACTAGAAGAGGGGAGATTTAGATTGGATATTAGGAAGAAATTCTTTCCTGTGAGGGTGGTGAGACACTGGAACAGGTTGCCCAGAGAGGTTGTGGATGCCCCATCCCTGGGAGTGTTCAAGGCCAGGCTGGATGGGGCTTTGAGCAACCTGCTCTAGTGGGAGGTGTCCCTGCCCATGGCAGGGGGGTTGGAACTCGATGATCTTTAAGGTCCCTTCCAACTCTAAACATTCTATGATTCTATGTTTGTTCAGCCTCTGGAAAAATTCCATTCCCTTAAATTCATCCCCGTAGATTAATTTATTCTAAACAAAATTTCCTTTAAGTATTCTCATTTGAATATTAGCATTAGATAGACATCAAATGATCTGGTCTCCCTGACCTCAGGGGTTCACAATTATACAGTATATAGCTTCCTCCAAAGGGTATGGCACTAAATAAAACTATTTCAGGAAAAGAAAAAACCTAAACCCACAAGTTCCCCAAAGCAAATGTTTATGCTTAAGACAGAGAAAAGATGGTTTCTTTGAATAAAACACAGCTACTGCTGTATTTCAGTGGATCAGACAAATGGAGAGGACTCTTCTAACAAAAAACTGCAAAACAAACAAGCAAACCAACCCCAAATCCACAAAATTTCCATTTAAAACTGTAATAGTTTCTCCGACTTTCTCCTCTTCCTCCCCAAACACTTGGTTGCAACACTTTTAAAAGACAAACATTAATTTATGCATTTTTGCTGCACAGCATTAGCAAGACACTTGGAAAATATCAGCAGTGTTCTTACAGAGTTGTCATCTATAGCATTACAATTAAAATTGCTCTTGACAAGAAAGATGACAGAGAACGCAACAGCATGGAGAATCACTTGTTAGATGTAATGATCTTTTAAGGCTTATTGGCTACAGTCAGCATCCTCAAAAACATTATACTGACTACATACTTCTTTCTGAGGTAACTGTAAAACATGTAGAGTAAGATAATTACAGAGGCATTTGCTGTTGAGTGGTAGCATGCCATTTCAAAAACTATCAAAAAAAGAACCCAACCCAAACAACAAATTCCCACAAAACTTATCTAATCTAATTCTAATCTAATTTTAAGTGCATTATTTTCGGAATTAAAACTGGTACTAGAGGATTCTTAATTAAGTTGACAACAAAACCTTACAAGATGCAACACCTGAAAGATAAAGTATCTCTAGTTTGAATTGGGAATATGCAAGAAGTGTCTAGTAAGATAAACAATTCAGCACATGACTGGGGAGCATAGCAAATTCCCCCCATCATGTAAAAACTTTGTATTAGAAGCAGCAGTCCTCTTCGGCAGGCAAATTTGCGTTTCCCACAACTAACTACTAACTACTAAGCAGAACTTCCAGAGTAAAAGTTACGGCCTATGTTCTTAAAATAAATCATATTCAATCAAAGTACCTGATTACAACAGCCCTCCTCAGTTTCAAGAACTAAGCACAATAAGATACTGACATTCATATCAAAATACTTATTACATGGGTTAAATCACAGTTTATTCACAGCAAGCTTCTGAATGCCAGAGGCTGGAAAGAAAAATAATACAAAGCTAATCATTTCCCAGACAAAAGAACAAAGTGAAAACCTATGTTTATAGTTTCAGATCAGTTTGTCCTCACTTTTTCCAAATAGTGGCCTACTAGGATCACATTTTTAAAAAAGGTTAAGAACAAGCTGGTCTACAACAGTGAACAAAGGGAAAGAATCAGTGGAGAAATAGACTGGNGGCGGGGTGGGGGAAATCACATAGAAGAACATAGTTTGCAGTCTCTTTGCACACAAAGTGAAATGACTCTTACCTGAAAATCTTCTTTTATAGCTTGTAGGTTATACACAAAGAACTTCTGATAATGTTGGAAGAGCAGAGTCAATAAAATTGAGATGGCACTTGGGACTAATAACAGACTCTTTGACAAGGGTGCTTTATCTTAAAGACAAAAGAAACAAAAAACAAACAAAAAAAAACATCTTAGAGAAAGTGGAAAACATAATAGCAGTGGCACCACCTTGACTTATTATCTCAACAACTTCCCAAATTCTTAGCAACTTGCACATCGGTAGGAAAAAACACACAAACTAAAGGAAGTCTTTGGAGATACTAACATTCTCTCATGAAATTGTTTGGCTGTAATTAAACTCTCTGCACCTTAGGAGGTCATGCATTACTCTGCAGTCCTCCTAAACCTTCAATCATGTATCAGGAAATAAAACAATCACTCTTTTTTGCTAGTAAAATACACATGTGCATCTAGTCAAAATAAATACCTATTTCTTATGCATTAAGGATTAGATTAGCTTTTATTCTAGAGGCTATGATGAAGGAACTACCTGAATAAACTGACTTTCTCTTCACCACACCTGGATCCACCATTCAAGGAAACATCTAAATTAATTTATATGACATTCATCTTCCTTCCATTCAGTCATTAATGAGAGAATTAATAAAATCAGGACGCTTGCAAAATCAGTACTTCTTTTCATCCAGTAGAATGACTTTCAGAAAGGACACTCAGAAGAAGGCAAGCAGAGAACAGAGAAATCTGCAATACACATTTACTGAAAACTATTAAGTGGAACATCCAGCAAGAGCATACCCAGTGATTCATCCTAAATTGTTGGTGTAGGTGATGCAATAAAATGCAAATTCTTGCCCAACAATTCAAGCCAATACAGAAACTCTGAAATATTATTTCTTCTATGACTTTCCCCTTTTCATACGTGCAACTTCAACCATATTTACTTCTTTCCCAAGCATCCCAGAACATAGAAAATTTTAAGACAACCACTTTCTTTGTATGGTATTATGGAAACTGTAGCTCATCATTATTCTTAGGTAACAAAACAAGCAGTAAGACTACTTTAAAAGTACCAATGGGAAGTAAAGAGCAGGAGCACACGGAGAACAAAACTGCATCTTAAAAGTGTAATGCAAGAAACAGTATATATCCAGATAAACTGACTACCGCAAATGATTCTGTCAACATCTGCTGCACACTGTACAAGTGAACTGCTAGAAAAAGAACACAGGAATAGGCACCAAAGCCAAGATTCTAATCACAGCACAATCCCACTGCCATCAAAAATATGGTTCTTACTGCATAATTTAAGCATGATCCTCATCCATGAACTAACAGATGGCATCAAGAACTTCGATGGACATAGTAAACTCTTCTCAGTTCACACCACCTTGAAGTCTGCAGTCTTCTGATATTCATCTTGTGAAGAAAGAATTCTTTTCTATGTGTACCGTAATGCAAACTTGTACTTAAACCTCCTCTTTCGGTTGACAGTCTAGACCTTTGAGTTCATTATTGACATTATTTCCATTTAAGCAATCAATGCCTTGAAGAATTATCATTTTATAGAAACTAGGTGGTGATTTGGATTGACACAGATTGATGTTACTCTGCTAACCATAAGCTTTACTTTTATGATACGGTTTTCTCTGAGACATCTATCAGAAGGACAGAAAGCCTGATTGATTATTTTTTTAAAAAATGCAATTAAATTGTCCGCTTTTCAATGCAATATTTTTCTTTGGGTTTTTTTAATCTCTAAAAATAAAGTCTATTAGATGACTAATATATATTAGTAATATAGATATTAGTCTATTTAGATGTCTATTTTTTAAATTATTTATTCCTCTGCTTTAGCTGCAAGCTTCAAAAAAATCTGAAGTCATCAGAGTAGTGTAGTACACTGCAGGGGAAAAAAGAAGCTGGAGCTGCCTGAAAGTTACTGTACACACAATGCACACACACATTCACATGAAACCTCAGCCAGTGCTGTGTTAATCAACTTAACTTACTTAAAATTAACATTACTTAATGTGAAAAGGCCTGGTTTTACAACCAGGATAGAGCAGATATTTGAAAGTGTAGCCTAAATTGGAACAATAGTGGTAGTCATAACAGTAGACATTTCTGAACCAAAATTTTATTAAACTTGCTATTTTACTATCAAATACATTTACATTATTTCATAAGTTTAAATAAATTTTTACAAGAACTCATTAATCCTGTAATAATTTTCATATAAGGATCACGCTACCAAAAAAGTGACAAGCAAATGACTAGATTTCCCACAGTGACTACATATTTCTATACAGGTTTAGTATTTATATTTTACTGTAATCTTCATATCGTTAGATCATTTTAACATTACAAGTAATACACACTTGAACTACTTTAGCATATAAAGTTTATTTCTAATTTGAATGCATTCAAAAATAACCAACCAACAGAACCTTATCTGTTTTCTCCAAAAGTGTGAACACACATTTTTATTATGAGCCTCCTTTTAGCTTTCAGCTTAGACACTTTAAAACTTGCTATAGAGAAAAGTACTTCCTTTTAAGCGTGTCATCAAGTGAAAAACCACAGAAGTAACTGACCCATTAATGTGACAGTCACTCGCAGGGAACATCACATGAGTAATGGAAACTTCTACTCTCAAGCTTCTCAAAATGTCAGCTTGGTTGTTAAGTTCATTCTTGTCCAGTAAACTTCAGAAATGTAAAAACTCTCCCAGATAAATAACACATCTCTCCTGAAATGGTTTTTTGAAGTGTTTCTCTGTAAATTCAGGAGTTTACTTTAGCCCTCAACAGCACATAGATCTTCATCAAGGACCACTATGAGGTTACCAGTGAAGCAGCAACCTTCCCACTGCACTGCTGTTGAATATCTCAATCAATAAAACCAAAAATTACTAACAATCCCAGATAATGCACAATCAGGCATTCTGACACCCTTACTTCGAATGTAAAGGTAAAATCAGAAGGCAAAATATTAGTCCAAAAGATTTGCAGCTGTGTGCAGGATGGAAATGTACTACCAACCTATACTGGGTACCACTGTCTAACTGGCAGCACTGATGTAAATGTGCACAAGGAGGAAATAAACACAGTGCCACTATACCACAGAAAGAAAGCAGAATGAAAGGATAAACTCTCATTTTGATCCTGAAGAGTTAAAATAAATCAAATACTACCTTCAAAGACCCTGGAATAAATCTGCAATCCCAAAGTGCTCCTTAAGTGGAAATTCTTTCAAACAACAGGTAGTAATAGCATTGGTGCTGCAACACAGGTACTGAATTTCCATCTAAGTGAACAGGGTAATTTTGTAATAACCAGCAAAGCACACCCTTGCTATGATGAAGAGCAAGGAGCCACAGCTTTTGCTACAGAGCTTTGCTTCCCTCTGGTGCAATGGAGAAGTTCTGCCCACAACTGCCCTCATAATCTCACAGGCAAATGTGTGCTACCTTTGTGCTACCACTGTACAATGTGAGGCTGATCCTAAAATGCAACGAGATTGAGAACACCACCTGTAAGTCTTCACATTCCAACCCTACACTCATTACAAAGCCTATGAATCCTCTTCTTCTACAATCTACCACTGTTTGGGTTGCCAATACCCCTTCCAAAGTAGAGAGTTAGGGAAGAGATGCCTCTCAAGCAGAGGGGAAGGTTTACAGCACAACTGCTCAGATAGTTGCTGCTTCAGAAGCCCCATTGCACCAATGAGAACAATATGAAAGTTGTGGTAGCAGCAACAGCTACAGTATTTAAAATTATTTTCCTGTTCCCTGCCTGTTCAACACTCCCAGGTGAGAAGAGACAGCAGACGAGCGTGTCAGAACAGCCAGCCAGACCAAGCTACTGTTTCAAGAGGGCTTTTCAAGAAACAACTTCACCCACCGGACTGCTATTCTGAGCCTAAGATTCCAGCACTGACTTGGGCAAGGACCTCATTGCCAATCCCAGCTGACAAGCAGTGGCTGTAGAAGCTCAGGATAATTTCTGTGGGGATCCCTACTTAGTTTTCACCAGTGGTGCAGATGAAACATGCAGTGTAACAGCTATTTTTTTTTCCAGCGTACCCTGCAAATTTCCCAAACCCCGTTGCTACGAGGCAGACACATCACTTTCATACAATTAACTGCTGGGGGCTACTATAATGGCATAAAACACACATGAACCACCTTTTAATGCTGATACACAAGATCTGGGAATCTTTTAAACAGTAACTGGCATATATCTGAATGCACAGTACTTCCCAAATGCACAGATGGAATCTCTAGTTTGGGGTGGGTTTGCTATTCCTGCATTAAGCTGTTATGCAGATATTTATTTGCCGAATTCCAAAATCTAGCCAAGGATCTGCAGCAGCTTCATCAGCCAGAAGTCGCCAGAGTTTTCAAGGACTCTTGCCTACTATTTTTCCTCCAGACACAAGGAATTGTTACACATCAAACACAATGTTACACATCAAATTGATGTTACACATCAATTCAGACACAAGTGTTAAACATCAAACAGAAATAGTATCTACAGCTCAAATACTTCCTCCTTAATGCTTGAAAATCTTACTTGTCATTTATTGTAACGGTTTGTGAAACTCACTGTCAGATACTTGAATCTGAAAAGTAATTTTGAAGTGCTTCCTTGTCACCAATGTGTGCCTTTGAGAGACCAGAGCAATCCTACTGGATCTGAGGAAAAGCTTGTCTTTATTAGAACCATGCACCAAGTCCTGAACAGTAGCCAAGAACAAACGAAAACATGCCATGAAGGGAGGATGACAAGAAATACTGCTATGTGTAATACTCCCCGAGGAATCTGGAAGATGCCAGGAGACTGAGCGCTGACTGGAAGGATGGAATTTGACCATATGATGATTTTTTAGAGCTTGTTCAATCTAGCATAAGTATTTTTCTACTGTTTCATCCTTTGAAAAAAAATAATGCGATACCAAAGGACCCTGCAAAAGTAGAGAATTTACTTCTGTCTTAAAGTATTACATGACTGAATGAAAGCAATCTGGGTTAGGGAAGCAGCTCTTGCTCCTGGCCTCGGCACAGAGCACAGACACAGATCCTGTGTTCAGACCGTCACTTCACAGCGTACCCTGGTGGTTTATCATCGTGATGCCTGCAAGTGAACACGGCAACAAGAGTACCGCTGCAGGAAGAGTTTTTCATCAAATGCTTATAAACCTAATGCAAAAGCTGGAAGGTGAATGACGTTAGCATATGTACTAAGATAGTCAATAAAGAAACCAACTGTCATCATATTTTAAACCTATTTTTAAAAGGTACTGGTAAGACCATAAAGAAACCAGTTACATACACATACACTGTTTAGAAAACTGCTGGGTTTAGCCTAGAACACAAATGATAAAAGAATGGGGAGCTACAAAAAGAAAAGAAGAAAAAAAAAAGTTGAAAACCTTTTGTTTCTTCAAAGAAGATCTGGAAAGGTTTAAGTTAACAAAAATGCTCACCTCATTGAGCAGCCTCATCTTTCTCCCAGCCACAGATCATATTACCACACTACTATTAGTATACGCTGTTCAGAAACACCAGGTATGGCTACACCACAACACCACACAGAGATCCCCACACTAGCTTGAAACGAGCTAGCTCTGCAAAAGCAGCAGAGTAGCCACATTTTTGTGGCATTCAATGCACGGCTAATTGAACTGATGTGGCTGTGCTGCTCCCAGAACCCATGCTAATATTTTGAACCAGGTTGTACTGTGGCATGCTGATGCACAAGCTAATTTGTTTTCCCATATAGTACTGTACTGCATAATATTTTTATGCACCAAAGTCTGATGCATTCAACATATACTTCATTTTTCCTTCAGTTGTACCACAAAGCATCAACTTACGTACTTTTATTATTTTCCCAGTGCCCACATACAACGTAGGTCAGTCTTGCAGGTTATGAAAGCAGAGGAGCACAGCGTTCCCTTCATGCCTTGGGGATTTTTAACAAATTACTAGCACTGCACTAAAGGCTCACAGAGAGGTAAAAGCATAAGTTGCATTAGCGGAAAAGCCTACATGCAAGTTCAAAGGATTCTACTCCCTTACTACTACATGAAGTAGCTTGTTTGTAGTAGGCAAAGTAGCCAGATATTTCAGCAAGTAGATAGGCTATAAACATGGACTCGGATTTGACCTTAGTGAAGACTAGTTCTAACAGGCTTTCCTCATATACTCACATGCAGTATTTCACATAGCATGAATAATATTGGAAAGGGGTATTACAACATCTGCATAAAAGTTGTGTTGGTCTTAGGTTTAAGCTGTTGGAAAGGTCTTAGTGTCTCACAACAGAAAGCCTTCTGCGTATCACACTGCTCCTGGGATGCTGCATGTTGGAGAACAAGCGTCAAACACAGCTAAGCAGCACTAGAGTAAGTCAAACAGCCAGCCCCATGCCAGTCTTCATGCACTCATGCTAGCCTTTGCCAAGCCACTGAAGTGTGTTAGCAACATTCTTAACGGGACCAGCGTTGCTGGCAGACTGCAACACAAGAAAACAGTCTGGGTCTGGCACCACAGCCCACCTCTCCAGCCCCTCCTGAGAGCCAGGTGATATCACGTGCCTCCTGAACATACTGCAGTGTTGTTTTACAAGGTAATCCAACTGGGTTAGCATTTTGCATACGTCCATGCTGTGCTTCCTACTATCCAGGGTAATTGGCTTTTTTACTCCAGTGTGCCAGCTCTTTCAATCTTCCAGATAACAGAAACAGTTTCCCTTATCAAAGGCAAACTTTGTTCTTTTAAATGCTGTTCCTCCTTGCTTCCTGACTTCCATATCTCATAGTTGTAACATGTACCAGGTATGGTTATTTTTACACCTCCTCATCCAAAACCACGTGTCATGCCCTGAGATGTGTTATCAGCTCCCACAGTGTCATCATCTGCTATACCTGATACTGCCTGTTAGGAATCCAGCCTATCACCACTAACAAAGGATCTACTTCTCTGAACTGGCTCACATGCACCTGGGCATGGACTGTTTGCTTTTTGGAAGAGTTTGCTTTTACATATCTGCTTCATCTCTGCCTATGCATGTGGTTTTAAAGAATACAGAACAGGAGAAGCAGGAGGGGGATTTAGACCTGGAACCCCTTGAACTCAAATGCAAAATATTAAAAGAAATGCTTTACGTAGGAACTAACTGTGGTTCTCAGTCGTGAGACGTACCTTTAAAAAGCACATGGACACGGTCAAGGACTTCACTAGACAGACCCAGCTATTCAAGTATTATTTACAATAAAGTCTAACTTCAATAGAAGCAATCAAACTTACAAGGAATACCTGAACCTGAATCTATGGTAGGGAACTTAGAAGTTCTGAATATTCCTTGGATGAAGATAGTATCATTCACATCGCTGAACTACCTGTGAAATAAACTTTCCTCTGTAGCCACATATCACAGCTTAGCATCCACTGGCATCCATAATACAGAGATGATCCATAAGTTAGTTCAAGGTAGGGAATACAGAAAAAGTTTGTACATGTTAATAACTTTGAAAAATACTGTTTTCTCAGTACACCAGGGGTGCATTTAGCAGAAATAAAATTTGGCCATCAACCAAGCAAAGACCCGTGTAACAAAAAGAGCCAAAAGCTTTATCTATGGCTAGGTCTAGATGATGGGTTTTAGGACTGTTTTATCAACAGACTCTAAATCATGTAACAACAACCTTATCCTAAATGAAGAACAGTAACAACCAGGAGCTACAGTAAATAAATGAACTTTAGAGAAGTTTGGCTGAACTAAACTTACATCAGTAGTAGTACATCACAGCCAACTGATAATACAAAACTAAAATGCATCAGGATTAATTGAACCTGATGGTATTCTTGGTCTAGAAATCTGGAACTGCAGCTACTCAGCAATCTGCACAGATACATAGCTGAACTCCTTTTATTGATGAAATTAAAATACTTAAGTTTTGCACTTACTCACTAGCACTCAAGGCTTTGTTCACGCATGTAGCCTAAGATTTTTCCAAATAAATGTTATTAAAAAACTGTGCTAAAAGGAAGCCAGAGTGTCTTCCTCCCACATTCCCTAGAAACAGTACATCAGCATACTCTTAAGTGGCATCAGTATACCAAAGTTCAGGCATCTCATCTACCATATTTTGTCACATTAAATGTTTGCAATACTAAACAACATCTTAATTTTAACAGGCACTCAAGCTTTTTATTTGAATTATAACTGTATGTGCTTAAGAGAAGACAGCTTATCCTGCCTGGACCATAACAAGAGATGGAATTGATTATAGGGTCAAAGTTCCATGGATTCTTTTACAGCTAGATGAATAATGTATGATGAAAAATGCCCCAAACTTAACATTGTAATTAAATTAATTCTATATTAATTTAATTAATTTAATTAATTCTGGGTTAAAGACCAGTTTAGAATACACATTTTAGCAAACAGCTTGAAAACATCCTAATCACATCAGTTTCCCTATAGTTAAAAAGAAAAATTTTCTTTTCATCAAAACATCAGGAGATGAGGAAGGCTGACTAGAAACACCGAGAAGACAGTATACAAGAAGGGGAAAAGGGACAAATGGAGAAACAGTTAAAAAGAGATAGGCTTTGTAAGACGTTGATTATAAATCCAATCTATGTACCACATCAGCTAAAACATAAGGATTCTTGAGTTATTTCTCCCATTCAGACCTCTAATGACAACAGAGATTCTTAAATTAATCTTTACAATATTTCCACAATCTGCTGGAATTATACCATGCAGTCCATGTATTTATTTTGGTTTATTCAAATATTAGCAGAAGAAAGAATAAAGAATTCAAAGAACATGGACAATAAATAATATCCTCATCCAAGATTGATTAGATTATAAAGTTTTTGCTCCATCTTATAGTATTAACCAGCTGCAACTGCTGCCAGTAAGAGCCACTGGTTACTCTCTTATATCTTTCAGAAAAGTATTAAATGCAATTTCAAGAATTAACTAACCAGAAGAATTTACAGGAACCAAAAAACTTCAAGTGAGTCATTTACTTAGGTTCTCATAAGCTTCAAAATCAAAAATAATTTTTTTAAAAGAGGTAAGCAGGCCAAAACCAGACTCGCCCCTAGAAAACCAGGCACAAGAGTGCCTCTGACACACTTCTTAAAACACATAAAAAGCCCAGTAAAAAAAAAATAAATCACGTTACCAAAACCTAGTAGAGCCCTGGAGTCATTTACTGTTTGTTTGTTCTGCCATTGCTGAAGAGGGAGATTTTGCAGAAAGGGGTGAAACCAAGGCAATGGTGAAAACAAGGCAAAAAGAATACATCGGTGTTTGAAGATACTAAAAGCCCCAATCTACTAGAAATACAATCAACAACCGGGTCACTTTTTAAAATAGCCTAAAATAGACATGGCTAAAAAGACCCTAGTATTACAAAGTTTTACCAAATGGTATTGTGGTATATATTGAACCAAACTGCAAGGATGTTAAGAAGTCTGACAGAGATGGCACACCAGGCTACAGGAGCCTTCAGTCTCTGACCTGGCATGATCATTCTTATCGCTGATGAACTAGGTGTCTGGTTATTTTATCTCAAGTCTCCAGTACAGGTCCATTTATCTACCATTGCCCTTGACAATACTATTGTCATTGCTCTTCTGCCAAAGGTTACTGCTCCCAAGATCAAGAGGCAGAACAGAACATGGACACACACACATGCTTCCCTGATGCAACATCAGGTACCAATTCATTTAATGTTTCAATCATCAGATTCTGCACATCGTGACTGAATCCTATACACCTGCTGCTGCTATTGCTACAAAGGCAGAAGCAAAAGTTTGAGGGCACACGGACATCTTAACGTGCCACAGTTGTGCATTAGGTGAGCTAAATCCCTGCCTCTACTAGAGTTTGTCAGTGCACCTGTACCAGCCAAGTCTAATTACCTAAATGACTTTAGGTAAACAAGTGAGTTTGGTAAAAGTGTACATTGTACCAGTTCCCCCCTCCCTCAAAAAAAAAAAAAAAGGTACATTTACTTTTTGCAGAATGGAATCTTCTCTAGTTTTTTTTTCTCCTAGCCCAAGTGTGCTTCTTGTGACTACCATTTTTAACTCATCCTTCCAATGGACCCATCCTGAATTTTTAAATACGGACTGTGACTCTCCAACCATTCAGCCAAATAAGGACACTTTTCACCTCACCTTCTTTGTCATGGAATGGTTAGAGTTGGAAGGGACCTTAAAGATCACAGAGTTCCAACCCCCTGCCGTGGGCAGGGACACCTCCCACTAGACCAGGTTGCTCAAAGCCCCATCCAGCCTGGCCTTGAACACCTCCAGGGATGGGGCAGCCACAGCTTCTCTGGGCAACCTGCTGTTCCAGTGTCACATCACCCTCAGAATAAACAATTTATTTCTACTATCTAATCTAAGTCTCTCCTCTTTTGGTTTAAAACCCTTGCCCCATCACTACACTCTGTGACGAAGAGTCCCTCCCCATTTCTCTTGTACCTTTCAGGTACCGGAGAAAGAACATGAAATTCCGCAGCCACATGCCACTAAAAGGTTGTTCTTCGAGAGTATCAATTACTCAGGGAGGGGGTGTGGGGATTTAAAAAGGAGGAAGTGCAAATCAAGTACAGTGTTAGCAGATCCATGTGCAAAAACACTCTCTCCCCTCTCATTTGGATGCCTCAAAGGCAACACGGCTACAATTAATAACCCTTCTTAAATGCCAGACTTTATTCCTCCCTAGCGGGAGGGTGCTTTCACGCTCAGATGGGGGTTTCATGCGAGGCACGCCGTTAGTCAGCAAAGTTTCGACTTATCGGTTGTCCCAGAGCCTGTTCTTCGGGACTCCAGCGCCAAAGTCCACGCTGCAGCCAGCCCAGCTCCTCCAAGTCGTCGTCGTCTTCTTCTGCCCAGGGAGGCTGTGGCTGCCCCATCCCTGGAGG
>VZRU01002860.1:14153-33960 GCA_013398155.1 Pedionomus torquatus | reverse complement strand
GCTAGACCCCGAGCGGCGGCGGCGGGACGCGGCTAAGGCGGCCGCGATGGGCCAAAACGCCGCCCCTTCAGCCCAGCGCACGGCGCCCCCTGCCGGGCCCCGCCGGGAGAGCGGCGCTGGGTGGGCGAGCGGCCCGTCTGGCCGCTGGCCCGTCAAGGGAGACTCGCTGGCCACCACCCGAGCGGCCACCGGCCCCTCCGGGGGGCGTACGTTCTGTCAATGGACCCGCCGGGCGGCTGCCGGCCGTGGAGAGCTTTTCGGGTGGTCAAACGAAGGTGTCTGCTTTAATCGCTGCCCCCGACTGCGTCCCCGCCGACACCCAGCTCCCCACCGGCATGGTAGGCATCTCATGTAAGGTCAGCCAACTTCCCGATTTCATTCAGATGTGGTATAATAATGTGGTATAATTCTATGGTAAGTCTGAGATCAGAAAATCATTCAATGATACGGGGTTTGGAGGGACCTCTGGAGATCATCTAGTCCAACCTCCCCGCCAAAGCGGGTTCACCTAGAGCAGGGCGGACAGGAACGCATTCAAGGTGGGGGTGTGAATGTCTCCGGAGAAGGCAACTCCTCAACCTCTCCGGGCAGCCTGTTCCAGTGCTCTGCCACCCGCAAAGCAAAGTTTTTCCTCGTGTTCTGATGGAATTTCCTGTGTGTTGATTTGTACCCTTTGTCCCGGGTAGCAGTGAAAAAAGTCTGGCCCCATCCTCTTGACACCTGTCCTTTAACTATTTATAAGCATCGAGGAGATTCCCTCATTACTCAGGCACCAAATTTCAATTACACTTTTCAGTCCATGCAGACATTGGAATTTACATAAATCATAGAATCATAGAAAGGTTAGAGTTGGAAGGGACCTCAAAGATCATCGAGTTCCAACCCCCCTGCCATGGGCAGGGACACCTCCCACTAGAGCAGGTTGCTCAAAGCCCCATCCAGCCTGGCCCTGAACACTTCTGGGGGTGGAGCAGCCACAGCTTCAATGGACAACCTGTTCCAGTGCCTCACCACTCTCACAGTAAAGAATTTCTTCCTAATATCCAATCTAATCTCCCCTCTTCCAGTTTAAAACCATTCCCCCTTGTCCTATCACTACACTTATCTGACAAAGCGTCCCTCTCCAGCTGTCCTGTAGGCTCCCTTCAGATACTGAAGTCACTGTAATAAGGCGTACTAGGTGTTTCAAAGGTAATAATGCTCTGCATCACAGAAGTGAACATTGGGAAGAAACAGGCCGAGGTGTTTGCACTAGATAGAACTGAAGACCTCAAAGTCATGTTTAGCGTATCACACTACAAGACAAATGTAACTTGTTATCTAGGGTAACAATTTTTATATAGGCAAGCAAAAACTTTTTAGGTCACTTGTAAGTTTTTTAGATTTCATAAACTTTTCGTACATAACACCAAATACGAATATGCTTTTTAATAATTACATGCAAGTGCAACAGTCCTGACTCTTTGTAAAGAAAATCTCTTAATATAGTCAAGGGGACAGAAGAAGATCTTAGCTTGCATCCACAAAGACTTAAGCTACGTTCAGCATATCAGTATGTAATTTTAAAATGTCCAGCTCCCAGAACTAATTTCCGATTTCTGTCATTCACTTGTCCTCTCTGTACGGGGCCCGCAGTCAGGCAGGTAGGAATGGGATGCAGACCTGGCTCACAGCACAGGAGGTACGTCTAAACTAGCTAGAAGGAAGGACCAAAGCAATGGTGCATCGAAAAATCCTGACTCTCTCCCAAGGCTGAGGTTCTTTCCTCAGCAAAGAATCTAAATTGGATTCACAGCGCGAAACCCATCCGGTACCTCCCGTCTTTGACTACAGTCAGCTGGCTTACTCTTTGCTGTCAAAGCACAGCTGGAAGAAGGGATTTGCTACAGAAGTTCTCCTTCCTTTCGAATGCAAATGGCTGTGGCTGCTGTATGTTAAATACGCAAATTCTGTCGTGCCAGTATGCTGCTGAATGCGCATAACTCTACATAAGTCACTGGCAACCCGCGTTCCTAAGGAAAGGGAAAATAAATAATGAGGTCCAAAGCTTGTAATAGTTCCAGTGTGAAACCTCATTGGGAAAAGCTTGGGTGCCTCCTGAAGCTTTAAGGATCTAATGAGGTACTCATGGATTGATTAATTAATCACCATTCTGGGCTCTTTTGACTAAGCTCCATTTAAAGCAACTAAGCCTTTTTGTGGATAGGTGAGGATAAAACCTGCAAACTTTGCCAGCATTGCCTGTGTAATAGGCTTAGGATTGCTGTTTTAGTGCTAAAGATAAAGCTTGCTTTCGTTTCTTTTCACACTCACACAGGAAGGAGTGATGGAGCAATCATTCATTTAGAAGTTTACAGTCCTGATAGCCTAGAACCAGTGTTCTTCTGTTTTATAAGCTCAGTTTTGAAGATTTACCTAGATTGATGTCCTACAAGGTAATCATATTAGAGGGATTCTTTTCGACAACGCTGAGCCCTGGAATTGGATTGAAGTCAGAATTATTAAGTGCACTAGAGATTTATGCCTGTATTCTGCTGAATAAGGATACATTTGGGCAAATATTTGAGAGCTGTTTTGAAAGCAGGTCTGTGAACTTCTTATCACTGACAGATACAGTGAAACTGAGTGAGTAGCAATAGCTGGCAAGCTTTTCTCAAGACTGTACCAAAATACTTGCAGATTTGTTGGTACTGCTGGGATATTTATTTGCCACAATCTTATTTAAGTATATACAGATTTATCACTGAGTCTATGAAACACTTAACGATATCTCCTGTTTAAAAAAAAATAATGTATTAAGTCAATTTTTCTGGGATTAGATCAGATGAGGTACAGTATGTGTTTTTGAGAAACTACATACCCCACACTAATAAGGATAGTTTCACCTACTGATTGAACGGTAGAGGAAATGTAGGTTTTGCCCTCAGATACAGCGCCAAGCATGAGGGTTTTTATCCTGACACTGTCAGTGTCAACTGGTAGCTTGTCGTAAGAATTATGCAAATTACTCACCTTATTTAAATAGACAGTGTTGTCTACTTTGGAGTTAAATGAAATCAGCGGTCCTCATGCTTGCCTTGGAACATATCCCAGAATAGGAAGGCTAGCACTTATCTACTAATCTGCTCAGAACAAGCTTAGAAGGCTTTGACACTGCTCAAATGTCAGTTTAAATATCTCCATTTGTTTATTAAATCTAGTTAGCGGGGTCGATTTGGTATGTTCAAAATAAAGTGATTTAAATTTCCTGCTCAGAAGAAAATCCCAGGAGACTGGAATTTATATTTCTATCTGTTTTCTGACATGAATATGTTGCTTTCTTCTCCAAACTTGTGATGCTTTTCAACCAACTCTAAATTACTAATTAATCTCCAACAGTCGGATGCTCCCCTGCTGTATAGAACGAAGGACAGTGGTAGAGTAAAACAGAGTGGAAACATAACACCTCACTTTCTGTCTTAACTCACTGCAGGTTAATGATTCTGCAGGTTAATGGCAGGTGCAGGTTATGTCTCTTTGACGTCTGGGGCTTCTGTGGCATTCATCATAATACCTGCAGCTATTCCAATTACCTGAAATATTAGCAGATACCTGAAAAGAGGTTAAGGATAAACTTAATGATTCCAGTAACTTCTCTCTACAGTTTGGAGCCCTTGTCTTCAGTTAGAGAGAGCGGTAAAGAAGAAAGCTGTGCACCAAAAGTGCCCTACAGAGGAGGGCAGTGCAGCTTGCTGATAGCTGCTTGCACAGGAACAGGAGGAAGGGCAGAAGGCAGAGATTCACGGGGCTGAAATCAGAATGATTGGTCCTGTGCCTTTCCAAAACGAGAGAATTTCTCTCACTCCCTCAGAAATTAATAAAGCTTTGGATTGCAGCCAACCTGCTGTCCTCTCTCAACTGTAGTGGGTTAAATTTATTACACAGATTTTTATGTTTTTTTTACTAGAGCTAGAAGATATGGAACATTTTCTAGATTAGTTCTTCCCATGTAGAAGAGCTGGTAGGCTTACGGTTAATGTGAGGTGCAACAGAGTGGCTAAAGGAGGAACTTTTAGGTGTTTCTTAAGTTCCAAAGAAGTGTGCAAAGGAAGGCACTCTAGCAAAAAAAAAAAAAAAATAGCAAGAGTATTTTTTTTATCTGTTTTGGGGGGTTTTTTTTGCAATTGATTTTGCATCACACTATTACAAAAAATGTAGAGTACTCAAAAAATTGTCTATTTGTTATAGTTATAGCCATTTCAATGACAGTTTTTGCATAATTTTAAACCCCATGTTAAACCTGAGCTCCGTATCAACATCCAGTAATACGAAACCGTAACTATTGCTTCAATAACTCAAACATGACTCAAATAGCACTCTCTTGTTTTTCAGGTAGAACCCCCACATGGGAGGCAATCACCTTACTGAGTGTTTAAGGGACTGGCCCATCTGGAGCTGAGCCATGTCACCAGCTGGTGACCACAAGCAGCCCCAAGTTCCTGCTCTTTGTATTGATCAACCTCCACCCCCAGCCAGGGCCTTTTCTTGCCTGCTTCACTGCCAGGTCCCTCTCAGCTTTATCTACCTTCTAACAACAGTCTCTGTTTTGTCCCAGCAATTTAACAGAATCGTGCTGCATCTGCCACCTTCTGGGTTCATGCCATGTCCCTCAAATCATAGAACGGGTTGGGCTGGGAGGGACCTTAAAGATCATCTTGTTCCAACTCCCCTGCCCTAGGAGGGAGGAGAACAACAGTGCGGTACATCTAGCAGAGGTGTGTGGAGGAAGCACAAGAGAAAAAGTGTCTGCCTGGACCCGTGGAGGCAACCTTGCTCTCTTCTTCCCATTGTATCTTCGTGGACTCAGCACACACACTGACAGTTTTACATGGGAAGTCTTTACCATCACATCCCTTTTCATAGCTGACCATGTGGTCCTAAGCACTAACACCACACGCATCCAGATGCCGGCATCTCTGTGTTCAGGGGCAGCACCGAGCACTTGATCAGCAGCTTTGTCTCTAAATACTTGTAAAACACTCCCTTAAAGCGATCATTCTTAAATTCTTTGTCCCAGGTTATTTCAATGAAGGTTGAGATCCTGTGAAAAACAAGACCATATGGTACCGTAACCAGGAACTAGATCCTAATGCAAACACATTAGGAAAATGAATTAAAGATAGGCAAATTGATTCTGATACTTCTTAATTGTTGGGTTTTATCTCATTTTTTTATGTTTAGTGTTCTATGTTCATGTTCCCTTTGACTAAGGTGAGACTTTGTTCTCATGAGAATTAAAAATACGCTGGTTCGGCTGCTCTCGGCTGAGCAGCTGTCACTGGATTTTAGATCGCTCATCTGAAGGGCATTAATTTACCACAAGGTAAATTGCAAAACATCAGTAAACATCAATAAAATGATGAGATTTAAGCATAGCGCTCAGAAGACCCAATTAAGAAATCCATTAGGAGGGCAAAATAATATGCATAGCATTGCATAATGCAACATACTTTGCATATCTGTACTCTTTGATGCCTACGAGAGATCAAGCACTAGCCATCCGTTTCAGCTTGAATTTATGTCAAAGAGTACCTTTGTGATGTGATCTGGAGTATATGCTAAATTACCCAAGATAACTATCAGTGACAGCAAAAACCTTAAGCCTTTATGATGCAGGGAATGGGTTGCCTTGTTTCATACAGGTATGGCTGTACTGAAATTGCTTTTTCTCAAAATTAAATTTTAGAAGATGTGTATAGGGGCATTCAAAGGATTTCCCCCCCCCTACCCCCGACACTTATCCATATTTCTCAGATATCTTCCTTCTCTTGCTTCACACCTGTATTGTAGTCCTACCTGTGTATCTCCACACAGTGCAAAGGTTATGAAATGCCCGTGTTTACACTTGGAGACAAATCTGTGTTTACGGGAATACGTGGCCACCCACATCAGGATATTATCGGGCCTGTAGCGTAACTCTGCTAACAGATAAAAAAAAAATATTAAGCTTTAAGCAGTTCTCCCCAAATGTTGTTATCTTATTTGTATTTGTTTTAAATTCAATCATGAAGGTACATTCTCGCCGTCTTCACCCCTAGGTCTAACTATCCATACCAAAGGATGTTTGTGTTCTTATAGTTTTATTTAAATACAGCAATTCCTCAGAAGAACTTGCACAAAGTTAAAGGATGTTCACCCCCGAAAATATACTGGCACGCTATTTACAATAGAAATATGTATACTTGCAGGAAATAAGCATTCCTGGGGTTTCTTTTTTCCTCTAAAACTATTGAAAATGGCAAAGCTGAGTGCCAAAAATCTATATCATATGAAAGT
The DNA here is from genome assembly GCA_013398155.1 of Pedionomus torquatus. Classification (NCBI taxonomy): domain Eukaryota; kingdom Metazoa; phylum Chordata; class Aves; order Charadriiformes; family Pedionomidae; genus Pedionomus; species Pedionomus torquatus. The sequence continues at coordinate 27,645 of VZRU01002860.1, read as the reverse complement.
GTAAAATTATGCCCAGCTGTGGCCTTTAAATTGCCACCTGAAAACTAAACTGCTCTTCATTATCAGAAAGAGGAACTGTTGTAAAAAAAAAATCAATGTACTGATAAATCACATTTAAATACAGCACAGCTATTAGAAACATGCACACAAAAAATATGGTTTATTACAATTATTCTTGATCCTTTGCTATACCTTTTCCAGTGTGGGGTATTTTCTGCTAGCTACTACAAGCACCATTATGATAGGGCGATTTCTAAAACTGAGAATTAAGTCTAGTCCGAAACTGAAATATAAAACTATTTAAATGTGAAAGCCACCATTCTGGCATTCTGGAGTTCCTTCAGCTCTCCTTTCTGCACATAGGATGCATGTCTTGTTTTTCTTGCTCAAGGCAGTTTAATATACTTCAATATTATTTTTTGATAGAGTAGTTTATAAATGAAACTGATTTGAAGATATCTATCTGAAATGGATGGCTAGTGCTTGATCTCTCGTATGCATCAAAGAGTACAGATATGCAAAGTATGTTGCATTATGCAATGCTATGCATATTATTTTGCCCTCCTAATGGATTTCTTAATTGGGTCTTCTGAGCGCTATGCTTAAATCTCATCTTTTTATTGATGCTTACTGATGTAGCTTATAAACAGTAGTTTATAAATTGATGTTGGGATAGCTACAAAACTGTGTGTTTGTGGGGCCATTTGTAGCAGAAATGAGTGCCTGTGGCAAAGAAATCTTTCCTGGCATGAAGATGATGTTCTGGACCTGCTGCTATTTTGGGCTCTTCCTCTCCTCCCTCACCCGAGAGGTGTGACTGTCCCATTTTCTGGTCAGCTGGCACAACGGCAAGGGCACTTTTCCACTGAGCTCCAAGGACAGACTTCACTGGGGTGTGAAACCAGAGAAATGAGTGCTGACATTTCATGCCATCGTAATTTTTGAGGCAAACCCCCAAACATCTGGATACTGAAGCTTTTGTGGGATATTTGCGCACTGCCTTCAGCCTGGACAGACCAGCCTGGGCTCAGTGTTTCCATGCTCTTGGGTGGCTTGGTGGCCCACAGAATCACACGGAGTTGGAAGGGACCTCTGGAGATCATCTAGTCCAACTCCTGCCAAAGCAGGTCATCCTAGAACAGGTTGCACAGGAATGTGTCCGGGTGGATTTTGAATGTCTCCAGATTCAGAGACTCCACCACCTCTCTGGGCAGCCGGTTCCAGTGCTCTGCCACCCTCAAAGTTAAGAAGTTCCTCCTCATGTTTAGAGGGAACTTCTGATGTTCAAGTTTGTGCCCTTTTCCTCTTGTCCTCTCACTGAGCACCACTGAAAAAAGATTGGCCCCATCCTCCTGACACGCAGCCTTTAAGTATTTATAGGTGTTGATCAGATATCCCCTTAGTCTTCTCTTTTCCAGACTAAAAAGATTGAAGTCCCTCAGCCTGTCCTCATAAGGGAGATGCTCCAGGCCCCTAATCATCTTGGTGGTCCTGTGCCATACCCCCTCCAGCAGTTCCCTGACCTTCTTGAACTGGAGAGCCCAGAACTGGACATAGTACTCCAGATGGGGCCTCACCAGAGCAGAGTAGAGGAGGAGGATAACCTCCCTGGACCTGCTGGTCACACTCTTCTTGATGCATCCCAGAATGCCATTGGCCTTCTTGACCACAAGAGCACATTGTTGGCTCATGGTCATTCTGTTGTCCACCAGGCTCCTCTCCAGCAAAAGCACCCATGTGCAGAGGAAATGAGGCAGCAAGCAGGAATTCATTGGGAGAGGAGCAACTGGAAGGCCTAGTTTGAAAGGGGTGTCTAAACTACAACATTGATCTTTTCTATTGTTACAGGCCCTTGCCAAAGACTCCTTCAGGGGCACGGGCAATGGCCGCACCGGGCAGCTGAAGTCCAGCGACATCTTACTTGCTCGGGTACTCATCTGGCAGTCACACTAGAGGTTGCCTTAAGGCCATTTTTGGCACGGTTATCACATCAATCACGTCAAGAAATAATGATTGAATACAAAATTAGGTCATACTAAAACTCAAGTTTCTTGTTTTGTCCCTACTGTGAACGAAGGCAGGAAGTTTTTCAAGTAGGAGAGAAATAAACCAGCAAAGTCAATAAGCTAATTTGCTGCAACATTTACTCCTTGAGTACATATTTGGTCTCCAGTATATGTACTAGTTGAGTATATATTTACAACATACATCATGTTACACAGTGATAGGAAATTACTAGAGCAAATATTGGTTTAATTCAAAAATGCTGGGCAGGACATAAATTTTGATTAATTTTTATATGTGAAAGTATATTGAGAAGAAAGATTTTCCTGTCACTGTCTTGCAGCTTTGATTCTAGGATTCAGAGGGGTTAGTCCTTCCTCAACTCAATAAGGGTTTCAAATGATTGAAACGTATTACCCATCATTATGAGCAGGAAGGAGAAGCAGCTTGAAGGCTGAAGTCAGCATCAGTGATCTCGCAGGCAACATGTGAGTTTGAGGGCAAAAATCAAGCTTTTGTATCCTGGGCTGTATTTAGATATCACACTCCAGAAAATTTGCTTAGCCTTAGGCAAAGTGTTTTCCTCTGCAGGTGGTGGTGTAAAAGGGTAGACACAACGTCCAGAAAAAGTGTCAATTCTGGGCTCGAGTACCTGCATTTGTGATGTGTTGGTACGTTTCTCTGTCACACAGGAAGGAAAAAAATGACCAAAAAATAATATAAAAAAAGAGCACATCTGCCCCAGTTGTTTTATGGCCTGTTTCAAAGCACCCTGGATTCAAAAGCGAGAGTTCCTGCTGTGTTTTCAGCAGGGTTTGGCTGGGAAGGGTGCACTTTAAACTCCCAAACCGCAGCCGGCAGAGCAGCGAGATGGAAATTGCCGGTCACGGCCGGGCTGATTCAGGGAACAGATGGGCTCTGCCGCCTTGTTTGGAGAGGGGAGCAGGAGGATGTGCGGCGACCATGGCGTGGGACGCTGCCTTTGCCCAAGGTGGATGGTGACGGCATGAAAGAAGATATTAAGGCCAGGACAATAAAAAGAAGAAAGAGGAAGGGAGCGGTCGGAGGGGAAGGCTGGGTGGAATGTGCGGAATTAGCACGGGGTGGAGCAAGAGACAGGGGAAGAAACAGAGGCGCTCTTGGGGTTATGCAACTTGGCAGGTCTTAAATCTGCTACTGACAGGGGAGGAATCCATAAAAAGCTCTGAGGAGGAGATGTGGCAAAGGGGGATTGACAAGAAAGGCAGCACCAATGGGATGGAGGCCAGGTGGCCTGTGCACGGAGGAGTAAGGACATGAAAAAAAAAAAAAAAGAAAAATGAAAGAGAAAATGAGATAAATAGTAAAATAAGAGTTGCTGAATTGTCTTAAAGAATTCTGGTTGCCTTGTGTGTTGTATCCATAGAGTTTCTTTTTCTTTAAATTCATACGATGAAAGGGTTTTCTGAGCCACACAGCATAGCTAGGCTGTCCTCTGTCCTGAGTACCTTCATGTTCCCCTCAAGGCAAAAAAGAGGTACAGAAAGTGTCTTCCCTCTGCAAAATCCAAATATTATAGGACCTTCTGAGTATGTGGGTGTGTAAAACAGCTAAACACTCCAAATAATGTGGAGGTTAGTAACTTTCTTTGGGTGTGCTTGTTAATAAGCATTTTGTGTACGTGCATATAGGCAAACCACATACAATACAGGCAATCCCTAATCTGTGAGCTAAACTAAGGAGGTGCTAGGAGGCCAGCTGAAGATGCCAGGATGCTGCTCCAGCAAACCCTCCACATAGTTTAAAATTTTGTCTAATATTGGTGCTTCTGTCATGGAAAGTGCATAAAATAAACAAACCTGGGATGATCATCAGGTGGCTATTTCATAGTAATCAAAAGTAATGACAAGCACAAAAGAGCCTCATCAGCAGCTTCAGCCTAAGAGAATGCCTGATATAAACAGAAAATGGGAAGAGATCTAATTGTGCTATTTGCAACAAATCCTAGATAACTCAAAACTTGATCATACAGACTTTGAACTGAAAGTTGATGACTCACCATTTGGCGACTACTACAAACACTCTTAAGGAAGTTTCAAAGTTCTTTGCAAGTAAAATGTTAATACTTTCTGAATCCAGGGAGTATGAAATCTGGCTTCTCCCTTCTCTGAAAGAATCTCAGGCAAGAAAATCAATAAGTGGATCACTTCATTCAAATGACATTGTGTAACCACCTATGGTAAGAATTTAGGGTGGGGCCTGAGAAACACTTCATCGAGATGGAAAATCATAAAGGGTGTGTGTCTTTCATCATGTATTGTATTTCTTCATTTTGTCTGGCGGATATAGTAACAGCCAAGATCATCTTCTCAGACATAGCCATAATTAGCAAGGCATTGGTCTGGATTCAAGATAAGAGTGTTTTAGACCTTTAAGAACAGTACTGAGATCCAAATGGGTAGCAGATCTCTCACTGCCGAATGAAGACCTTCAGGGCTTTAATTAGCATGTGGAAAAAATCAGGTGGTCTTTCACAGTGGACAGAGGTAAATGTGGAGGTGCAGTATTGTCTCTTTTCCTGGGTTCTCACATCCAGCAGGAAAACCACTATTCATGAGGAACCAACAGACATTGTCGTCAAAACCCAGGTACTAATATTGTCTTGGCTAGACCACAGCAATTATAATCCCTCTGTCAGCACCCTGTCTGACTTTCCCACGGATCCAAGGAACGGAGGACATTATAGCATATTTACAAATAACAATCTAGTCAAGCAAAAAATGTAAGGAACTCCAGATTTTGGCTTGTCTGTCTGAAGAGATGATGAAACAACAGTTAGTCTTGTCTCCTACAAAGGTTTATTGACCAATAACCCTGCCCCCTTAAATCACAGTGTACAAGTGAGTGTCTGGTATTCTATTCATGGGATGATAAAAAAAAAACACGGTAGCCTGCCTGCTAAATCACTTCTGTGCTTAGGAATATTTGGTGACAGATGTACTGCTTTCATAACCAAACTGTCTCCTGACCCAGCAGGGATTATTCTGTCTCTTCCTTGCTGTGAGCGTGCTCATAATTTGATGGACTGATTCTCCACATTCCCACTGCCCAAGCATGAGGGAGCTGGCTGCTGCTATGGCTTTGCCACAGTTTCTTTGCACAGATACCCAGCCTTTCAATCGGCCATGCTGATGAAAAAGCAAAAGAGGAGCCTAATTAAATTATGTGGTCTCAAGAGATGGAAAATGGAGGTGCGGCCTCATATGCTGTGTGACAAAACTGCCAGGGGACAAATACCTCATCCACCCTCTTCCTGTGTCAAGTGACATTTTCCTAAGGCTTGTTTCCATGTGGCAAGTCTTGTGCAATAGGTATGAAGCACAATTAGAGCTTAATAACTACTTAATATGTGCCCTCTGCATGGACTTTGCTATTTTGCAAGAAAAGCTGTCTTGGGGTTCAGCATAAACCAACGAAGAATAACTTGGGTGCACAAAACACCAGCAAGAGACTTGATGCTATTGCTTGGTATGCAAATATCTTTCCAGCACTACTTGTTTCAGGCTTTTCCTTCATGTAAACATGTTTGGTGAAACTTTTCGTAACTTACCAACCAGCACTGTTTATCTCTCTCTGACACTTTTCATCAGTCCTAACTAGAATGCATGCTGGAGTGATGGATAACCAGTCTCAAACAGATGATTTATAATCTCACTAGACCGTTCATAAACAGAGTAGGACTTATGCAGGGATTCAGAAAGAGAAGGACTTATGCAGGGATTCAGAAACAATAAACTCAAGAGTGACTGAATCAAGCTTGCGATGTCCATTTTAGAAAGGGTTTTGAGGTTTTAAATTAACCAAGGATTTGGTATTCACCCAGATAAAAAAGATGATCCAGAATGCTCACTGTCTTAAAGGACTATTCCTTAGAAGAGAAAGAGTGCAGAAACCCCAGACAGCAGGGGTTGAAGTCTCAAAGCTTGGGCACCAGGAAAAAATACCCTGTATGACGAGGGAATGGTAGGCGACAAGGAGATAAACTGGCCATTATACTAGCTGACACATCAGCTCCTAAATAGGGCTGTTGGTATTTACAAGAATTAAGGAGAGAAGGAAAGCTGAGGTGTGTGAAGACATGGATGCTGGCCAATGCCATCTTGCAGCTGCAGGGGATAAAGAAGGGACATCCAGGCATCTGTGCTCTGATCACAAGAACACATGGGGAATAAGGCAAGGACAGTAAAAAGGTGACTCTTCAGTGCAGGTTTAAAAGTTTACAAAGTGTAGAGAGAGAATCAAATGTGTGTCTCTAGCTGGGAGACTCTCTCTGTAGGGGATTCAGGGGGCTAAAGTGCTCACTCACGTACTCGCCACAATTGCCTTCTGCAGTGCTACCTCCATGAGAAGTGTGGCCTAACAGAGACACTGGTGAGTAGACACTGAGACAGAGCTCAGAAAGGGCTATTTCTGCATACTGGCTCAACAGCTTCAATGGCTACATGGAAATTTTTCCTTGTTTGTGAAGCCCGTGACTAGGTTATGTGATGACTCTACTTATTTCCTTTTCTGTTTTCACCATTCTTTGTGTAGACAAGTACTCAAAACCTATGCGAAGGTAAAGGCTTGATTCTCATTTCACATTCCTGTGAACTCAGATTCAAATTTTACATATGCACACACACACATATTTGCTCATCATGAGTGACAGCCCTGGAGCGTGGAATAATTTGTCTGGAGTACATGTACAAACAGGCTGGTAGCAATGTGTGTTTCAGTAAGCACCTTTGCCACTCTATCTCAGCACTAGAGAGGCTGCAAGATGAAAAAGTAGCCCAGATGAATTACAGCATCCTGTAATTTCATTATGAGACTTAATTTATGGCCTTCTTTTAACCCCAGAGACTGAAATCCAGAGATAACCTGAGAATCTCTGCTTTGATTTTTCTAAAGGAAAAGCTTTGAGGTCTGGATACTGCAAAGACAGATTTGAAAATTGTGACGTTTGCCACAGAGATTCAGAAGGAAAACCGCAAAAATGAATAAAAGCGCTTTATTATCCAAGGAGGCTGACTCATGTGCTTTGGGAAATGCAATTTTCAATATTGTGTAGGGTCACTTCTGCCCTACTTTACCTATGCAATCCCTTGGACCAAAAAAACAATTCTAAAGCACTAACACTCTTACTTTGTAATATGCTTTGCTGCCTGGTCCCAACCAGCTATGCAAAGGATAGAGCAATGGTCCTGTTGTGTTCTCTTTAACTTCTCATGCAAGCCTACAGGTGGTCTCTAAACAGAGCTAGCCAACGTGGCTTTACTTTGGGAGATTGGATGGGGTCAGAGGGAGCAGGTCAGGTAGTGATTAATTTTAAGAAATAGGTTGTGCTTGTATAAATTCAAAATGGTTGAAAGCATACAGAAACCCTGTGCTCAGGCTTTTAAGTTCAGATCTCTAGTTATTCTGGGGAGTATCCTCTAACCTTTGTCTTGGTGTGCAGAGCTGACTTATCCTATTGCTATTTGCCGCTTCTTCAACACAGTTACAGGCAAGAATTCTTCAGAAACAATGAAGCAGTTTGGGTTGGATAAAATATCAAAAGGATGAGGTGTTTTTTAAAAAAAACAGCCAACCCCAGATGATACAATACTGCATGACTGGAGTGGAGAGTAGAATTGTTCAATGACCTGGAAAAGGAAACAGTGCAACTAATCTAACAAAATTGGCCAAGAGTTTCCTCAATGTGTAAGCAAGATTGCTCTCAACACAGCCATTATTTCTCCCCCTGACAAAAGGAGTTAAAAGTCTCATCTTTTGTGGTTATAAGAAAATTTGATGCAGACCTTTACATGGATTAAGTCAATGTAGTTCCATCCATTCCTTCCCTTGAACCAAAACCAGTTTGTTGCAGTTGAGGATCTCCTTCTCCACAACTGAGCACAGATGCAGCTTCCTCTCACCACTTTATATAGAAGTGTTTCACTTCCAAAATGCACGAGTTTAACTGTGTTAAAGTTCATTTTGTTTAAGCATGTGGTTCTCTTGCCTGAACACAACATATGCAGCTATAATTTTTTACATGACTAATTTGCCCTCACAGTTGTGGGCGGTTAAATATGGCTTTGCCATATTTGGTTGGCAGAGAGGTAAGCACCTTTAAATACATTGTAATTGGGCCTTGGGTGTTTTTTTTTTTTTTTTTTTTTGGTTTTTTTTTTTTTTTTTTTTTTTTTGTCTAGTCTTGTTAAAAGCTTAGTTAACACCTTTCTTGGAGCTGACTTCATGAACACGCAAATGAAAAGCTCTTCTGTGTTGTTTTTTAAAGCACAGCTAATTAATACTGTGGAGTACAACTGCCTTAAGTAGGAGAATCACAGCTCATAAATAAAGATAAGAAAATTATAAGAGGTGTGACTGATATGTACCTAATTACCTGTTTGGGAGCCAGCCCGATCTGGAAGAACCAAGAGATTCGGGAGGCAGGAAATCCTGTGTCGTAATCCTCATTCCATCAATGACTCCTGTTGCCGTCGGCAATTTGCCCTGTCTCTCCTTCCCCAAACGGTCGTTGCTCGATGAGAGTCACGTAAGGATTTATTAACAGAACAGACAAAGCACCTGAAGCACTTGAAGTGTGATTTAAGTGCTTATGAATATTAAACGGCACAGATATTGCCACAAATTAAAATTCTCTTGTGCCATTCTCCATAGGCTGTTCAGAGTGAGGAAACATAGACTCCTCACTTCTCATAGGTTGCTCATTGAAAGTTAAACAAATCTGATTTTGGTTACTCTAACATAATGGATTACAAAGCAGATTGCTAAAAGGGAATTATCATAGTAAAGTGCATGATCCTGAAGAGAGGGCTGCCAAAGGGCTGCTGATAGCCCAGAATCAAGATTTTGTGTTTCCTTCAGACAGGAACAAGAAATCAGTGTCAATCTTCAAAAGGGAAAAAAACAAAAAAAAAAACAAACAGGTCTGTTACTGTAACTCCACACTAATCCAGAATTTTACTCAAAAGCAATGTTTATAAAATGATAGCGACTCCTGTTTTGTAACATCTCACTCCTACAATAGACAGGGGAAAAAATATCCGAAGATGGGGAAATCCAAGAGGAAGTAAACTAGAGGCTGAGTCAACGTTGTAATCCTGCAGTCAGAGGGCAGAGGCAAAATCCTGAAATGCTTCAGTGAGCTTTGCTGATCCAGATCTGGATGAGTTTAGGCAGAGAGGGGGGATTCCAGCCACCTCCACGGTATTCCTCAATATTCAGACCCCTCCTGCTGTCTGTGAGGTGTCTTGTAAACACAGCTGGAACATCTGTGTTTTCCCATGTTACAGGATGGCTGCCAATTTGCAGTACCAGCTTGTGTATATTGTCTCATATTGTCTCATTGCTGCACATTTGAAGTTATTTATGCGCCCCAAGCCTGAACAAATCACCTTTTTAACCTGTTAGGGGTCAGCACGGGTCTGGTGAGAGGAGCTCCTTCCAGGCTACAGCCATGGATACAGAGACATTTAGGGCACAGGGAGAGGAGCAAACCATTTTCAGGTTCCTCCTAGGACAGTCTGTAGATCCTTTCGCTTTTCAGTATGTTTAATTCACAGAAGATTCTTACCTCCACTAAATTAATGTAATTAATTAGTCACTTTGCATACATGCAAGATAGACCATAGCACCATGGCTTCTCTGGCCTCTATACATCTCTGTAACATCCATTCACAAAAGAGTCTTGTATTTCCTGTTAGGGTGGATAACTGCACCCTTACGAGGCGGAGAAACTAAAATAGGTTGACCTCTTTCATACTTTTCTGTTCTGAGTCATCGCTGAGCAAACAAATACTATTGTGAAGGAAAGAAACTTAAGAAAATGCCTGAGCAGGACCGTGGAGCTGCATGTTGGTCCACTAGTGCTAAAAACATCTGGAGATGTAGTGGATAAGTGGGCATGTTTTTAACTTTCATCTGGGAGTAAAAGCCAGAGAGATGCCGGTAAAAAGCCAGGCTAATGAAAGGTATTTTGCCTTTTTTTGTTACAAAATTTATTTTTCCTGGGTTCTCGGAAGATAATGGCTGTAAGAATACTACAACTGCGGCAAAATGGAAACCAGCCAGGTCATAGTTTTGTTTCTGGCAAGGAGCTGAAGCACTTTATACCTTTGCTAGTGTTTCATGAAACCAGGCAGATGAATTATGAAAGAGTATTACAGAACGTGAAAATGTAAAAGTGAATTGAAGCATATAAGAAGGCTATTTTCATCACAAGGCAGATAAAGAGGGTGAAACGCTGGAGAAGGTTGACTGCTCTGGGGCTGACTGTTTTGAATAGTTGACCCGGATGAGGCAAGGCTATTTGAAACTAGAACATAAGATTCAAAATTGGAAAGCTGGAAGACTTGGGTTAAATGTTAACAAAACAACCAGAATTTGTGAAACAGAGGAAGTTACCTAGCCCTGCAGGAACGTGCAGGAGGAAGGACAATCGCCTCGCATGGATGCCAACAACGAGACTCTCTGGCAGAAAAGCCCAGAAACGGAAAGATGAGCACAGATCAAATTTCAAATCCCTTGGAAGAAAATAATAATAATAATAATAAGGAGGAGGAGCTCTACACATTGCAACAAACAACACGAGACAACACAATGTCTGGCGTGGGGATGTTGGTGTAAGATCTGCAGAGGATTACATCACTCCGCAAGAGCTTGCCAGCAGTAGCAGGTTGTGCACAGCAGGCTGGGAGGGATGACAGCAGCCCCCACCAGCTCAGAGGAATGCTTTGTACAAGCGTTGAAGGGTACAGCGTGCCAGGGGAACAAGCGAGCGAGCAAAGCGAAGCGAGGAAGGGAAGAAGGAAGCATTGTTTGGAGAACAAATGGGATATTTGCACTCAGGTGTGCGAGCCAGCAGGATGCCAAAGGCCGCCAGTACTCAGGAAAATCTAGAGCAGTAAAAGGCTGGCAAGGGAAAAAAAAAACAACTTGTCCTCATACTGCCTCACTGATCTTCAGTAGCAGGGGTGTGTGGTCTTAAGGAGAGCCACCTGGCAGAGACTGAGGCAGGACCACTGTGCGGTTGTAGGGAATCTGAAGACTCTGCAATGAGGACTGCAAACACTGAGAGGCTTTCAGCGGGAGACTACCAGCACTTTTGCTGGTTCACTCTATCTCTAGGTGAACTGGGAGCCAAGGTAGTTGAAGGGCAATGTTCAGAGCCACCTTACTAAGACTTTGGTCACAGATTCCTGGAGAGACGTATTTAACACTACTCACTGCAGGTGGCTTTGCAAGCATCTGCAAAGATGGGGGTGGGCAAGAGGGCTGGCATTCAGGGACTGGATCCAAAAAGGCTAAAACAACAGGATTACCTCCAGCAAGAGGGGGTTGTTCAGCCTGCAGAAGAGAAGGCTGAGGGGAGACTTTAACACTCTCTACAACTACCTGAAAGGAGGTTGTAGAGGTGCAGGGAGTCAGTCTCTTCACCCAAATCACAGGTAATAGGACAAGAAGAAATGGCCTCAAGTTGCGCCAGGGAAGGTTCAGATTGGATATCAGGAAAAATTTTTACATGGAAAGGGTTATTAAGCATCGGAACGGGCTGCCCAGGGAAGCAGTTGAGGCACTATCCCTGGAGGTATTTAAAAGATGGGTAAAAGTAGTGGTTAGTGGTGTGGTTTAGTGATGGGTCATTGTGTCGTGGTTTTTTTTTTTGATCAGAGTTAGGTTGACGGTTAGACTAGTTGATCTCAAAGGTCCCTTCCAACCTAGGCAATTCTATGATTCTAAGAGTGGAATGCAGACAAAGCCTGCCATGAGAAAGGTGCCTTTGTCAAAATTTGTGGCAGGCCCGAATTGTGAGACTAAACAGCCAGGGCTAGACTCAGTGGGGTCTTTGCAGGACCTCTGCAAAGGACCTCTTTGCTCACTGAAGATACGGCTTTTCCTGTATTTTCACAGCAGCTGGCCACTCTTGGGTGCCATCAGTAAGCACTCCTCACACTTAACTGGATAGATAAACTGTACCCAAGCCATACCTCCAATACCACATTCAGCCAACCTTGTGTGTGTGCGTCGTGTATCTGACCCATGCAGGCACTGCAGTTAGGTGGCCACTCAGCATGGCTCTCCATCCCATGGCACTCGGTTGACCAGACTCCATCTTCACGCCTGCTGTGTAGACAATTCGCACATGCTACAAGGCAGAGTAAAGGCCTTCACCATGCTGCCATGAGCCTCCAAAATCTTTATGACACCCTTGAGTACAAAGCTCAGATCACACAGTATTCATGGTGGTGAAAAGTAAGCTTTTCATCCAGCTCTGGAACTTTCACTTTCCAGTAAAAGCCAAGGCTTGTCCCTCAGGAAGTGTATTTTTGTGAGGGGCTGTGAAAATATAACAGATGCCACTCAGCCCACATCATGTCACCTTTTGCTAGTTCTGTACTTTCCTTTTTTGGGCCTGAAGCATGTTACTAGAGGAGTCAGCTCTTTATTTCAATGAAGGCTGCCTTTCTGGTAACCATTGCATAGACTTGGAAGACAGAGAAGATCCGGGGTCTCCTGATAGCATTGAAGTATGCAATATTTGCAACATTTCAGTTGCAATCCTGCTTATCACCATTTCCAGCTGTCTTGAAGTTCCAGGAAAATCACTCCCTCCCTTCCACATCTTGACTTACTCTCCTAAATTTTGCCTCACTCTGGAAAAGTAAGACTTCAAATACGTGCTGTAAGTATTTTCAGTTGAGGCAGAAGAAAAATAATTCAAGGATATGCCAGTATTATTCCCAGAAGGAGAGAAGGGGAAGCTTTAAGAGGTTATCCACAATAACCTGATGCCAAGCTGAGGCATTTTATGGCTGAGCCTCAGCTCATCCTCCTGTAGTGCAGGCAGAACTCCATGTGCCTGCCCAATCTCTGCCACTACCCTGCATTTGCAGAACAGGTAGGAGGATTTTCAACACCCACTTCCCAGATATTAGTCCCTAGCAAAGCCTCTCATGTCAGAAGCCAGAGCTTTGGGAATATCTTGCAGTCCCTATGTAGGGTATCTGTTACTCGGCGACAAACTATTCAATGTCCAAGTGGCAGCTCAATCTCCAAGTGGCAACTGGTGATGAGTGGTGTCCCTCAAGGGTCAGTACTGGAATCAATACTATTTAACATCTTTGTCGGAGACATGGACAGTGGGATTGAATGCACCCTCAGAAAGTTTGCCGATAACACCAAGCTTGGTGGTGCAGTTGACATGCTGGAGGGAAGGGATGCCATCCAGAGGGATCTGGACAGGCTTGAGAGGTGGGCTAGTGCAAATGGCATGAAGTTCAACCAAACCAAGTGCAGGGTCCTGCACCTGTGACATGGCAATCCCAGGCACAAATACAGGTTGGGCAGAGAATGGCAGGAGAGCAGCCCTGAGGAGAAGGATGTGGGGGAGCTCATGGATGAGAAATTCAACATGGGCCGGCAGTGCACGCTGGCAGCCCAGAAAGCCAACCGTATC
>VZRU01002860.1:0-13379 GCA_013398155.1 Pedionomus torquatus | reverse complement strand
TGACCATATCTGGATGTGGTCAGGCCCGGGTTTTATCTTGGTGTTGCCTGACACACAACCATCTGTCCCATGAAACCCTGTCTAAATTCAAGCTATCGCAAGTATGATAGCACACATTTTCAAACACGGTTCCTTTTAATTCTGTGACATGCCCTTGGACTCTGTTGGATCAAGTGCTGACAGAGTCAAGGACCTGACACTAGGCTGGAGGTGGGCTTTCTGGCTTTGTTTTTTTTAATCCCCCTCCATTTTTACCATTTTAGACACCTAATAGTATCTGAGCTGCAAACCAAAGCAGATGTGCTTATCTCAGCTGTCACTGGGACGGAAGTGGTATTGTAAATAGATAGGATCCAGACCACATAGCACTTTAAAGATCCAATTGCAACGCGCCGATACACAAACAGTGACAAATAGGAAACCGCGGCAGCCTTTCAAGCATCAATGCAAACCTTTCACAGGGACTATCACCATTGTCAGCTATCTCATTCATACCTCTGAGTACCAACTTGTGTAGAGTGTGCTGCAAAGGCTCCTTCCCAAAGCTGCACATTCAGCTTTAACGAGAAAAGGAAATGGTAGGCAGAAATAAAGTACATTGAACAGCCACAGTTACGGCAACCCTAAGAGCGACTGAATCAATGAGAAGTGAAAAGTATAGTATGGGTGATGGGGACTTTCAAAAAGAATCTCATTGAGAAGGGCAAGGTTAGGAATCGATCATTAAAACTAGATTTAAAAGGCATAAGCAAAGAAAGCAGGCAGCCTGAAAGAAACTATCTTCACACAATTAAGCACACACTTAACTGGATAACTGGACTTACACAACTTAGCTTAGACTTCAACAGTTTTCCAGTACAAGTATTAATTGTTCTTATCACAGCAGATGTTCTCTGAAATTTTGTGTCAGTATCCATTGTAGGCAAACCAACCTGTCAATGGAAAAGTTCCTTTTACAAAATCATAGGGCTTCTGCTATCTAGAACAATGAAAGAAAACACCCAGTTTTGCCTATTATTGTGTATTTTTAAGTGACCCAAAGCACATCATTTGTTGGTAAAATACCACCTGAATGGTTAATTAATTTTATATTTGCTATCTACTATCACTAAGTCAGGTCTGATTCTGATAGAAGTTCTAATACCTTACCTTTATATCTTTTTAGGGTTATTACCACATTTCCCAACAAATATTTTTATTTCAAGAGGACTTTTCAGCAAGATGCTTCTTGGTGTAGAAGCCAGTAGAACTGGCAACACTTAAGGTAGAGTTTAATTGTAAACATATCACCGAATTTGCTTGATTTCTCTGAACGTTATAGGATGTTTGATTTACTAACTTATGTAAGAACTTACAGGAATTTATTTTTACATGCTATGTTCAAAACTGTAATTTTAAATTCTGCCAAGTCTTTGATATATTTATTATATCCAGAACTAGTTATGAATTGGGATAAGTCATTCTTTGATGTTTCCATTGAAAGTTTATCTGCAACAAAGTGTATTAAACTGTATATAAACTCCCAAGTTTCATTTTTCCAGTCAAATAACTGAAGTACATGTAATATGCTTCAGAGCCTAATGTTTCTAAACTGTGCAAAATCTGTTAACAATCCAAAGAATTCTGTTAATGCAAATAACTGCCATGGGTAATTTCTGTGTCTTTTCTTTTTTTCTTCTTATTTTTAAAAGTAAATCAAATATAGACACCATATCTAATGAAGACTCAACAGGCACCACATTGCAAGGGTGGATTTTTCATCTGTATTTCTGAGTATAAAATAGAAGAAGGTTTGTTCTATTCCACATCTCCGAATGAAAAGCACAACTGAATACATTTTGAAGTGCCAAAGGAAATTACTAGTCAGGAAAAGTTCAGACCACAATCCTATGTTTGTCCTGTAAGGGGAGTACAGGTTACATGCAATTGTGCTGACCCCATTGACACAGCTGTATTGACTAGAGGAACTATCCATGGCAGGCGAGTTGGAATTCAATGATCTCTAAGGTCCCTTCCAATTCTAACGGTTCTATGATTCTGTGACTCTAAGATTTTTAAAAGTTTTACAATCAATTTTGATCGCATGGCGCAAGCATAACCCATACGTATCCTTGCCATAGTTCCAGTTTTACACTTTCATCCTCCCTCAGGCTGCAGCTTCAGAGAGAATCTCACACAAGATGGTTGTGGGGAGGAAAGTTAGGTATCTAAAAGATATCCATGTTTACACCAGTTGCATTATACTTCCTTTACTGCTGACAGCTTAAAAGAGACACCTCCAAAGAGAAATTCATCTCACTCTAAGGTAAACGGCGGAAGTAAAAGCAAATGATCTGCCCTCTGGAGATACTTGGTGCTGTCCTTCATCTACATAGTGGGCTTTAGGCAATGGTTTAGGTTGTGAGATGTACCCCAGCTTCAATGTCTATGCTGAGGATAGAACTGAGCCATTTAAGCCATTTAGGCCTTCACCATGTGGGAGTCACATGCAAAGCCTTTGATGGCATCCCAAGGTTCCTGGAAATTTGCAGCTTCCCCAAGGCTGCAGTAGCACCTCTCCAAGACTCAGCATAAACCCAAAATAACTTGACACCCTCTCTAGTGAACATCTCCTGGCTATTGCCATAGCCAAAATGGTCTATGACTGTGCTGCTGTTTTGGGGTGTTCTGATGGACCATGATGAGGCTGTTCTGCCAACAATTTGCACCCCACCCCCAATAGTCTTATGATAATAAAAATCATAGGTATAAAAAGCGTTTTTATACATTTCTGTGAAGACAGCTCACTTGGGCTCTGGCAGAAGCTGATGTCCAGATTTTGTAGCATCCAGCTACAGCGGGCTTTTCCTTAGTATTTTTCATCAATATACCACGTCTGGCACAGCCCACAGGGTTCCTTTTCCATGGGATGCTGCAGATCTCATCAACTTTTCTGCACTGTAGCCTACACTGCTGCCACACCTGGAGCTGATACCAGTACAGCTTAAGAGAAGCTTAGTCCGTCAAAAGGCTACAGGGGCTGGAGATTTGGCTGGAAACAACACATTGTGATGGCAGCTAGTGGCTGAGGAGAGCTGGTGGGCATGACATTGTTGCTGGTGCTCATACCTGCGTTCAAGGAGCAGACCTTTAGGTTTCATTAGCACCTCTGGCTGCTGGAACAAAATACTCTTCTGAGTGTAAAGGCACAGCCTCAGTTTCTTAAGACACCTGCTTACGCCGCTCTTCAAATCAGAGTTATTCACTCCTTTCAGTCTAAATTAATATAGACTTATGGACAGGGGAATGGTTAAGTTTTGAAGAAGGTGACACAGGACAGTAGTTTTTCACTGGCCTAATCTCAAGCAAAACTATACTTTTTTTTTTTTTTTTCTATTTGACAAATTTGTTCTTTTTTTAAGCTCGTAGTTATTGGAGATATAACCATTTACCTTGGCTCGCTGCAGCTTTATAAAACCCAGCGTGGTGTATTTTAAAAATGGCACTAAATTCAGATTTCCAACTTCATTTTAGCAGCAAGCAAAATGTTCGGCTTGCAAAACATGCCTTTCAGCAGGCTGAATGTGTTTCCGTGCGAGGAGTTTCCAGGAAACTCTTAGGTTACAATTACAAGAAGTTACAACTGCAGTAGCAGAATTGTTAACTGGAAGTCAGAATTTCCTTTACACATTCTTCCTATGCTTAGTCCTAACTGGACATCACTAAGTGAGCTGGTTTACATACTTTGTTTCTTTTCCTTTGCTGTTACATTGTTTTGGTATTTGTGTGATTTTTTTTTTCATCCTAACTTCTATTTACTTGTCCTTTTATCTTTTATTGGAGTATCAACTGAAACCATAATTTTCTAACAACCCTTCCAGGTTATGGGATCACTCCTTTAAATTTATTAGGGGTAGGCTCAATTTTTAAAACAGGTTAAAGACTTTTTTTTTTTTATTTTTATTCCCTTCCAGTCTTCCCAATTGCATGGTCAGTAATTTAAAGAAGAATGTAAGCAGGAAAGTTTGCGATAAGAACAATAACAAGCATTTGCTCCAAAGAGAAAACTAAAGAAAATGACCATAATCTACAGGAAGAGAAAGAAAGAAAGAAGGTAATGGGTGGATTCCGTTGGAGAAAAGACTCAGGGATTTTTCCTTAAAAAATAACTTAGACAATGAGAAACAACGAGTGAAGATAACTGCAGCATAATATAAAAGTTGAAGAAAGAAATGGAAACATGATTTAATAAGGCTCAGCCAACAACGAATCTGCTACAAGACAGATGGTATCCCAAACAGATCCCTGCTCCGCAAACTCAGATGACCCCTTTTCTTAGAACTAAGATGCGAGGAGATGACCTTGAGAAAGCGAGAAAGTTGGGAAGGACAGGGCTGGAATGCTGGATGATTCTATGAGCTGGCTACAGGGATAGAGGACAGTTTGTTTGATCCTATCTGCCTGTTATTTGAACAGAGATCTGAAAGATGGTAAGGACCAAAACCCTATTTTTCACAACGTGTTACAGATTTCTGTGTAAAACTAATGCAAAGCTTGTTGAAAGTAGCAGCATTTCTATATAGTCTGATTTTACTGTTATCAAAGGATTGAACAACCGTGGTGAGAAACGGAAACAAAACTTGCATCAGAAGGAGCGACACACAAGGCTTTACATTTGCTTACTTGTTATATATGTAAAATACAAAAATGCTTATATGGTTGTTTGCATAGTAAACGTGAGGTTTACAGACAATTTGTCATGGCTGCAGCCAATGGATTGTGCCGGTAAATCTGTGGCCCCGCGTCTCCTTACAGCTGCTTTTATATTTGGAGTATAAGCCCCGTTAGCTTCTGAAGGATTTATCAGTTTAGAGGACAGCTGCGGAGTCTTTAGGAGAGAACCTAAGGACGACATGGCTCCAGAATAAATCTGTTTGACTACTCCATCATCTGACATGAGGCTTTTCTACAGAGAAAAGACTTCCAATGGAGGAGCCAGAACCTCCCAGGGATCTCCCGCAATTTTTTCCCTGACTATGCACCACAGGCTTTGAAGGTTTATTTCTGACAATTTCTCTTGNAAATGACAAATCCATAGACAAATGGATCAAACATCTTTTATTAAAAAACATTCAAAAAAAAGAGAAAAAAATGTTACTCGCTGTTTAATAAGCTTCTGGAAGGCTCTTAGATGTTATGGCTGCTACAGATAATACTGCACAGAACAAGGTAGCTGTAGATTGCAAATAGACAACCACCTGACCATCTTATTGACAACCTATTTTGCTCACAAGTGTAATTAAAATGAAACATAAGGACTGTGTGTTAGTTTCTGGAAGACAGAACAGTAAAATTTAAGAGTAAATCCTTAGTAGCAAGCAAGATAAGTTCTGAATGTAGATTTCTTCCCCTTTCATGTATTTTTTTAACAGCATAAATACATCCTAAATGTCATATCAGGAGAACCTAGAACATCAAGTCTAAAATGACCTTTTTCTCTTGTCCTTGCAAAGGAAAGCTGACAAATGCTCATGAGCTTTCTTTCATCATGTTTCATAGGAAAATAGGAGACAGCAGGCGTCTTGAGCTGGTCTGTATTGATTCATGGATGGGGATCCTCCTCCAAGACCTTTGTGCTTAATAGCTAAGTGCTTTTCAATTGCCCTTCTAAAAAAATCAGAGTTTCATCCCAAGTCACGCTGGTGATATTCGAAAGGTTTCAAATAATTGAATTATTATTTTGATTAGGAGCTATTGCTTTTAGGTAGTATTGCACCAGGTTATAAATTACAAAGTCTGTCATATAGCCCAGGAATGATTATGAAGATTTGTCTTTATTTCTTGGAAAGATGTCTGAATTATGCCATTTCGTGTTGTACTAGTTATGATAACTTCAGTGTTCTGTTTTACTATTTTCTTATTTATGCCGCATCCACAAATTCACTCTTGCAGCTGTTCCTCATGTGATTATTTCTAGTAGTTTCATTGTGGTTAGCCATGTGAATAAGGCTTATTGTTGTGGTATACCATCACAGGCTACAAATATGCAAAAGTTATAAAGGGACAAGAAACTTTCAAATCCTTTAATTAATTTCTTTTGGGTTTGGATATGTATTCTTTTTTGCTTTTCCTTGGGCATGCTTTTTTTATTGTTTTGTTTTAAGATTGCCCAGCAGCTATTTAAAAATCACTTTAAAAAGTTTAAAATCTGTTTCCACTGATTTACTTGAAGTCAACCACAGGACAATGAGCAGTTTCAAAATCTGCCAAACTTTTACCCAGTAGAAATTAGCCACTGCGCAGGCTTATTTTTATTAGCTGCATGTTGTATGAAAGTATAAATATATATACAATGAAATATTGTACAAATTATTTTCTTTTATCACAGTATATGCAATTGAGTTGTGACAGCATAACCGCTATGATTATTATAAATGACAGTCAGATGAATTAGCAAAGAAGAAAGCATAGGAACCAAAGTCTAATATTTTGGAGTATGCATTTAGACTGGAGAAACAAGCTCCTCAATAGACTACTGTAATTAGGATATTGGACAAACATGCACTATACACAAAACTTCTGATTTCCTTTCCTTGTGACCAGCATATGGTGAAAACCGTTCCTTGGTGCCAACAAAGATCTCTGCTGCATCAGTTACTCTGCCATGGAGATAAGAACTATGAGCTTTTGGACTCCCATACAGTGTAAACAATCACCGCTTGATGGCTTTGCTGAATACAGCTCACATCCTATTACTTGTTTCTCAGCTCGCGTCTCGGAACTGTATCTAAATTGACCTCAAAACAAGGAACATTTATCCAAATTCTTCATGTATGAAGATGTTCCCTACTCAGAATGAAAGAAATGGGAGCAATGCCAAATTTGGGGAATGAGCAGCCGAGTCAATAACGGAGGATTTGTAGTCATAAAAGACTACTTGGAACTACAGTGTCCACAGGAGATCTTTTCAGTACTTTTATGCCACCTTCTCCATGCTACTCATAGTTTAAAATGGATGGAGTCACAAATATTAACACTGCAATAAATACATTACTGGTTTGTGTAGTAAGGGATGTAGTCTCACAATAAAAAGAATTGCACCTGAACACTGATGAACTAAAGCACAAGAATCACTCTGCAGTTCTAATGGAAACACCTTTGACAACATCACAGCAGACTGATTACAGATAAGAAATCTGGGAATCAGCATACGGTTTGGCTTAGCTGGAAATCTCCACCACTACTGAACAGGAAAATCCTCTCCTAAAAGCTACAATAACCCTTATGCTGATAAATAGAAGAAAGACGTGTCCCATAGTATGCACTTAAGCCCCTGCTGGTCATCATGACATGATGTGAGGCCTCTCTTTGAAAGTGCACAGTGACCCTAGACAGCAATTCAATGAAAGTAGAGAAAACAAAAATTTTAAATTGTAGAAGTTAAACTGTAAATATTTTTAAAACTGGAGTTAATTGGTACAAAACCTTATGCATCCATTCTTACTTCTTTTTAAATGTAGCCTTCATTACTTCAGTTTAACACAAACTATTGAAACTGAGGTTAGACAAACCTAAATAATGTAAACCAACTCAGAGTAGCTACTCAGATGTTCTGCCTCACTTTCATATCAGGTTTAAAAATCACACATTTGTTGTACTCCATTGAAAACAAAAGAATATTACGTGAAATTCTGTTCACATTACATGACTAACTCCCCAAAAGATGCTACTACTACTCAACAGGTAAGCTCTCACAACTAATGCTGAAGAAGGAATATTATGCCTGAAGCCTGAATAAAATTGATTAATTGACTAATAAACTGAAAGAGTGTCATAATTGACTTATGAGTCAGCAGAAAAGACAGGAAGTGAATTATTCTGTATCCTCCTGAACTTGCACAGGAATTAATTTATGTACAAATATAGTTACCCTCGTTGGATTTCAGCCAGGGCATGAGAGGTAACACCACCACTTCTTTAAAAAAAAAGAAACTATATTTGCCATTCCTCAATGCAGAGAAAGATTTAGTTGCTTGTATCATATACTAACCTTGCAATACCTCTGCAGAACATGAAAACTGGACATGAAAAAAACAGGAAAACTGAGCTTTTAGAATTGCACCTGAATGAAAGGTGCAAGGTAGAAAGGTTACAGAGCGTGTACTTGGTCCTTCCTCAAGTTTCTATTGGCAGGGTTATAACAATCAAGCCTAAAACACAGGGTTACACTGAAACTGATTACATCATTCTGCGGTAATGCATGTAGTTTTATGAGCAGTTACACGCTGGAAGTTACTGAGAAACTTCCACTTAATCTTCCTGCCCTTTACCATACCATATACCAAAATTTCCAAGGAAAGGAATAAAACAGAACATTTTTTACATTTCCATTTAGAAGCAACTGACACACACATAGAACCATAGCAAGGTTTAGGTTGGAAGAGACCTTAAAGATCATCGAGTTCCAAGCCCCTGCGGTGGGTAGGGACACCTCCTGCTAGACCACTTGTTCAAAGCCCCATCTTCCTGGCCTTGTACGCCTCTGGGGCATGAGGCATCTACATCCACACACATGCTCTTTCTTACTAATATAATCAAAGGAAGCAACATCAGAGTAATTTATGGTGTATTCGCTCAGTGGAAATACACATTTCCTCTACCTTACTCTAAATAGCCAGTTTCAGGTATTTGAATTTAGATGAATAAAAACTTTGTGGACCTGGGGACTCCATCTGATAAAAAATGATCCTCTCTTAAGAATATGTATTATGGATTTAATGGAGTATATCAGTGTTGCATAGTAAAAGTAATTTGCAAATGTTTCTATATTTTTGTACATAAACTTTGGCAAGCTGTTATATTCCAATTGAGAAAAAAACCCAAACAAAACTAAAAGCCACTATTCAGACATTTCTCTGTACACTGCTTGTATAGCATTTAGGACAGATCAGCTGTAAGTGGGAAAAAGTCAGTCACAGCCAGATGCAGAAAACCTACTCCATTATTCCTTGCAGGCACTTGGAGAATTTTTAAAAGGAGCTCAAATCAACCCGCTCCAGCACATTACTGAATGGGGTAGTATGTTTGAAGATGCTAAGAAAGCCATCCATCAGTGGTATTGTTCTACTTCAATTTTGTCAAGTATACAGAACTAGTAGCTCCTTTTACATGAAAATACCGACAAAATGCTATCAAAATGCAGCTTTCTGCGCTTCTGCTTTTAGAGCACAAAGAAAACGATGCATCTTCTCTGGATTTTAAGATCTGGTTCTAAGTTGTTTATTATCTGTAAAACCTCCAGACTGTCTGCATATCTAACGTTTAGTTAGGACTCCCTTACCCTCTCTATTATTTTAGCACTTACTCTGACCACGTAAATTTTTACAATTTGGTGGCCATTAGCTTGTCAGCTCTTTTCCTGCAGATCTGAATGGATCCGTAGACTAGAAAGATTATTATGATCATCTGGCTTGACCTCCATAGCAATATAAGCCAATGAATTTTATAACATGAATTTTGCTTTGACTTTGTAATTTCAGGGGTGACTTACAGCCCCGGATTTAGAAAAGATACTGAATCTTAATTTAGAATTTGAGAGATAGTTTAGTGGATCCTCCAGAATATTATACCAAACAACTCCTCTTGTGGTTAAAAGAAAAGGATTTTGTGTTTATTCAAAGTCAGTATAATTTTACCTGCCAGTTACTGGTTCCCACTGTCATCTTATCTGACAGACTAAGGAGCCTTTTAATATTTGAGATTTTCTTCTCTTGCAAATCCTAGTACATTGTGACCAAGCTTTTGTATAAAGCTTTTGATGCTTCTTCAGTCTTTCACTGCAAGGCAAAAGGCTTTCCTGTTTTGTCAATTACTTGCATTAAAATGCAGTATCACCATTTCAGTAATAGTTTGATGAATGCCATATGTAACAACTACTACTATAGCATTATTACTACTTATTAATCACAGAATCTTCATGGCTGGAAAGGACCTGTGAGATCGAGTCCAACCATACACACACAAAAACTCCCTACATCTCAGTCACTAGAGCATGCCCTGAAGTGCTACATCTACACATCTTAAATATCTCCAGGGATGGTGACTCAACCACCTCCCTGGGCAGGCTGTTCCAGTGCTGCCTGACCACTGTTTCAGTGAAGTAATTCTTCTTAATTTCTAATCTAAACCTCCCCTGCTGCAACTTCTGCCAAGTGAATAATGACAAGAAATGGTCTGAAGAGGCCAACTTCTCTACAACCTCCTTTCAGGGAGTTGTAGAGGGCAATGAGGTCTCCCCTCAGCCTCCTCTTCTCCAGGCTGAAAAACCCCAGCTCCCTCAGCCTTCCCTCAAAAGGCTTACTCTCCAGACCCCTCATCAGTTTTGTAGCTCTCTTCTAGATACGCTGCAGCACTTCCATGGCCTTCTTGTAGTGAGGGGCCCAGAACTGTACATAGTACTTGAGGTGAGGCCTCACCAGTACCAAGTACAGCAGTAGGATCACTTCCCTACTCCTGCTGGCCATGCTATTCCTGATACAAGCCTGGATGCTGTTGGCCTTCTAGGCCACCTGGGCACACTGCTGGCTCTACTTTTGCATCCAAGATTTGTACCATAAGCATGGATCTTTTTGAGTTGCTATGAACTACACTACAACTCCTCTACAATTTGAACTCCTCTACAATTTGACTGGATATTCTTTGCATTCAGACGCCTTTCCACCCATCAGTATTCAAACAAACAGTTAATTCCATGCCACTCCCCCCCAAAGAAAACCCCCAAAAGGCATTCTCTGCTTCAGAAGTAATGTCTCCCTATAAATATTTACAGCTGTATCTATGTTATTAGTGACTATTTTATGTTTACTTTACATAATAAAGAACACAAATAGGATTGGAATAACACCATATCCTTATTGTACTTTACCTAACAGGCTTCCATTCAATGATGATTTTCAAGAAACAATTACTTTACAGATCATCTTTTCAGAGGGCATTTTTTTTTTTTTTGCTATTCAGATAAATATACATTGCTAGTTTTGAATAAATATATCTGTAAATAGAATATTGGCACTAAATAGAATATTGCGTCTTCATAACATCTTCACAGAAGATGTGAAAAAATACAGTTTTCAAACTGCTCAAAAATACAGTTACATTTGCCAGGTGAAACACTAATCCCATTAAACAGCAGACCTAAGTTCCAGCCAATCCCACCGATACTAGAAACTCAGTAATTCTCTAATTCCTACATGTGAGTCTTACATTTGACTTTCATGACTTTGCCAAAGGCTCCTGTCATGTTATTTTAGCTCAAATAACCTTTCGCATCAAGTCAGTTTCTCTCATTTCTGGAATGAACACACCTGGGTTGATTATTACCGGGAATCATCCAGAACTGCGTAAAGTTCTGGGGCATAATTTAGCTGGTCCTGAAACTTTAGGTGTTTTTACCTTTACCTGTTGCCATTTAACATCCTTATTAGGTATGGTTTGACCAGCCCATATGCAATTTTATCCATAAAATATTACTGTATTATCCAGGTTTCTATCAAATAAAGAAAAGAAACACTTTTGTACATCAGCATTTTACTTAATAATTGAAACATTTCAAAGTAGCTGGGAAACCACGCCACTGCGAAGATTTATTCTTTCTTGATCCCCACATTTTAAATAATGTAGGCCCCTTACTGCTTAGCCAACAAGCTAAGACTTTTCATTGATGTTTAGCTACTATTAGTCATTCTCGTTGCTTTGCAACTGCTAGCTTATCATTCCGGCTTATCAGCTTCCACGTTTTTCCTTTCGTTTTATACACATTTTAATTGTTGCTTTCATTTTCTTTCTCTAACTGAACATGTTCAGCTGAAAAAAACAACCACAAAACTTTGATGATTGTGGTGATGTCATTGATCCTGTACAGTCTTCCAAAATAAACTACCATTTACTTATTTGTAATACTTTTCTTACGTCTCTCCACTTATACAAATATTGTTTTCTTCAGACTTGGAACACTTTTCTAGCAAGATTACATAATATATTTAAGAAATATTTATATATAGCATGTGTAGTTAAATTATGCCATTTTATATTTAAGCAACTGTAAATATAGTAACTAGTCTTTTTTTTTTTCCTCAGAATTCAAAGCACCTGAGTGTTTTGAAAATAGAATGTGATTTTTATTTTAGAAACCAGTCATGTATTATTTATACAAAATCTAGGACACGTTTACTTGGGGAGGTTTGAGATCTAGACATAGTCTACAGATTGAGATAAAAAGATGATCCTAAGATAGCTCATCCTAGGTGCTCTAGTTAAATGTTTACATAGCTGCTCATCCAGTTCTGTATGCCAATAATCTGTCTTACCTGTATCCAATTTTCGGATTTATCAGGCTAAACATTGACTCATAAACACACCAGGTTTTGGATTTGTGAAATCAGGAACTCTAGGTATCTTTAATGACCCTGATGTGACACCTCGGCTCATTATGTCTTTCTTAAAGAAGGTATAAAGTAATGGGAACGCTCAAGTTGGGAGATATATGTCACTAAAAAAAACATAGGTCACACACTCGAATAAATAAGCATTAAATATGAGTTTGCAAAGTATCAGTGGAAAGATCCTTCACCAGCAAGAACTCCCTCAGCATATTCTATACATTTGTGTATTTGGACTTTTTATCCTCCATCTTCCTGAAAGAATTGCCTCAATTACTTTGCATCTTATTAGTTACAGATGTATCTGTGAAGCATCCAAAAAAGGAGAGCCTTTCTCTGGTAGGCATTTGGATAGAAGCGCTTTGTGATTATTTTTTTTTCCACCTTGAAAGGCACTCACCCCACCACCTCTCCCGCAGCACTCAGCTGCTTCCTCCACCAGTGGTAACCTGGATGCAGTTCCCTGTGGAAGAGTAGTTCTACATGAAGATGCCTAAAAAGATAAAGGTGTGCAAGTTCTGAAACACTCCAAGCATTTAAATGCAGCCACGAGGTGCCCGATGCCCGTGTATCCTCCGAGTTTTGATAACACCACTAACCACCGTGGCAGAATGAATTCTCAACTCACAGTAATTAAAAAAAAAGCCTCTACCACGCACGCTTTTATGCAACTGAGCACACACGCACAGTTTCACCCACAGATTATTTGCGAGGGGAAAACGGCAGAAGAGAGGGAAAAAAAACCCACAAACCACCAACCAAACACAAAAACCTCAAAACCCCAGAGCTTCAATAGGACGCAGGGGCAACGCTGAAGGGGACAGGCTGGCCCACGGCTGTGAAGGGCCGCAGCTCCCGCACCTCTGACTTTGTAGCGCCTGTACATATAGATATAGGTACTAAGAGGGGTAGGGGTTGCTGGCAGACAACCTAGGTTGGGTTGGGCCGGGCCGGGCCGGGCCG
>VZRU01002858.1:158434-176981 GCA_013398155.1 Pedionomus torquatus | reverse complement strand
ATAATCAGGTCTTACCACTGTAAGACGAAACAGTTCTGAGCAACGTGCTGTTAATTTCAGAGTTTAGTGAATTAGAAGAGGCCCAGCTAAGAAAGTAAAACTGTAAAACAGAAAATTGGTTTGTTTTACCTCAAACCAGGACAATGACACAAATGGAAACTGCAGGTTCTTCCATCACCAGTTTTTCATTGGTTTGTGTTTGGCCTGAATGGGTGTAATAAATACTTTACAAGAAGCAAAGTGCTAGATAACACTTTCCTTTTTTTTTTCTTTTTTATTTTTTCCCCCCATTTTTTAATTAAAATTAAATTCTGTTTAATACACAAGGCTTGATTTGGAGTTAGAGCAGACTAGAGAAAGGGCTCTGGTCAACAATTTCTATTGTTATATACACATATATAAGTATATATTAGAATCATAGAATGGTTAGAGTTGGAAAGTACCTAAAAGATCACGTAGTTCCAACCCCCCTGCCCTGGGCAGGGACACCTCCCACCACACCAGGTTGCTCAAAGAAAGAAAGAAATTCTTGAGTTTCACAGCTGGAAGAATTTAATACCTTAAAACCCATCAATAATGTAACTGAAATTAAAAGAACTGTGAAAACTAGGCAAAACGGAAAGAGGTGACGTGAAAGCAGTAGAGAGATGCTGTGTCTCAATATGTTTCTGTCTCTTTGATGGACAGTTCAGAGCTCTGACAGCCTAAACAAATGGAGGACATTAAACGAAGGGGCAGTCAAGTCAAACCCGCTGTTGGGTTTGTGTCTTCTCAAACTACTCATGAGTGTTGCTTTGTAGATACTCTCATAATATCAACAGTCACACACAAATGGCATGGGTGCTTAGTCTTTTTTACAGAAGACCTGCGGGCAAACTGGTGATTTTTTGGATTCTCTGTGAAATGGACATTCTTATGAGATGTCTTAGTGTTATCTGATCCTTGGGTGCACAAAGGGATTTGCTTAGATATCAGGACTCTCCTCCAGTGGGGAAACAGCTCAGTACATGTCTCTTGGATGATCAATAGGCCATGAACAGGAGATACATGTTTCCCTGAAACCCAAAGGTTTCTTTCTGGCATTTGGGTTTCTCCAAAGGAACTCTCCCATTCACCTCAGGCTGCAGAATGTTCCAGGCAGAGCTATAGTTGTACACAAAAAATTAAGCCAAAATGTAATTCATAAAACTGTAGAATGATTCAGGTTGGAAGGGACCTTTAAAGATCATGAGGTTCCAACCCCCCTGCCCTGGGCAGGGACACCTCCCACCACCCCAGGTTGCTCCAAGCCCCATCCAGCCTGGCCTTGAACCCCTCCAGGGATGGGGCAGCCACAGCTTCTCTGGACACCACCCATTCAGAATCACTTCTCAGTACCAGACCCTGCAGGTTACATACAAGCAATGGAAGAGCATTAGTGGCTTTGGAGGAATTTGTCTTGAGGTGAATACATGCCTGAATTTTAAATATTTTCTTTAGTGTCTCCCCTTCCACACACACACACATTGTAATTAGCAACAACTAGCTCCATCCTATTGTCCCCTAAGCAGGCCATGGGTTTAAAACTAATTCATTTACACCTGCTTCTTCTTTTCATGATTGTCACTTCCACAAATAGTTTTCTTATTTTAACACACACATGCTTCAACGGCTGAAGCCTTTTGAAGGCTCAGCCAGGGACCAAACACAAAAACAAACTCTCACCGAGCAGTTTCATCACCCAGCCAGGTACCATGGTGGCAGAAAAACATCATCAACCACTCATCGCAGTGCGTATTTTTCTGCGCTTTGTCTGTTTTGTGCTGAAGTCACTGCAAATATACCTATTAACACCCAGTGAGTAAACTGACACTCCAAAGTATCATCTGGGAGATGCAAATATTACTTCGGAAGGAAAAAAAGCCTCACATCTTGGTTATATAAAAAGGCCTCAAATTGGCACTGGAAGAAGAAACGATAGAAGTGCTAGTGATTAACATACCTAGAAGATGGTTAATTATGATATGCGATAAGATCCCAGAAGAAAAATGAGAAGAGATTGAGAGCTGACATGTTTGATCAGCAAACAGGATCTGTCTGTCTATCCCATCTATGACATGTCTGTAAGACACAGAAGCGTTTTAGGAAGCATTGTGCTTCTGGATGTGCTTTATTTAGTGCCAGATCTCAAAAGTTAAGGCTAAAACCCTAAAAGCTTTAGGAGGTTTGATTTGACATTGACCAATAATTCATATAATTACATTAATTGATATGATTCTATGATTCTATGACTTTCATTGATATAGAATCATAGAATGGTTAGAGTTGGAAGGGACCTTAAAGATCACCCAGTTCCAACCCCCCTGCCCTGGGCAGGGACACCTCCCACTAGACCANCGTACAAAAAGTGGAAAAAAAAAAAAAAAAAAAAAAGAAAGAAAAAAACCAGAGGACTGAACTGAAGATGAGAAAATGAGAAGGAAACTCAAAGAGCACCAATGCTCAAGAGAAAAATGTGAAGAGCGGAGATTGATTATACTCTTTGGCAGTTCCCAAGCTTCATCTGACTAAAACTGGGCCTGACAGATGCCAGACTCTAAGTATGTATAACTTTCTGACTTTCTGACTTCTGTGAGAGTCTTCTGGGTCAGGTCCATCCATTGCCAGCCTCTGGGGACCCTAATGCTCAGGAGGGATGCAAGAGAATCATGCAGAAACAGCACTGGACAATGCAGAGATTTATAATCAAGCTTTATGGTTGTTCATTTATACCAGAGTCACAGAATTACAGAATGATATGGGGTTGGAAGGCGCATCTGGAGATCATCTACTCCAAAACCCCTGCCAGAGCAGGGTCATGCAGAGCAGGTTGCACAGGAACGTGTCCAGGCGAGTTTGGAATATCTCCAGAGAAGGAAACTCCACCACCGCTCTGGGCAGCCTCTGCCAGGGCTCTGCCACACTCAAAGTGAAAAAGTTCCTCCTCATATTTAGATGAAACTTCCTATGTTACAGTTTGTGCCCATTGCTCCTTGTCTTGTCACTGGCCACCACTGAGAAGAGCCTGGCCCCATTCTCTTGACTCCTGCCCTGCAGATAATGATCAGCATTGATGAGGTCCCCTCTCAGTCTTCTCCAGGCTGAACAGCTCCAGGTCTCTCAGCCTTTTCTCATCAGAGAGATGATCCAGGCCTCTAATCATCTTGGTAGCCCTTTGCTGTACCCTCTCCAGCAGTTCCCTGTCTTTGAAGTGGGGCCTCCAGAAGTCAACCCAAACTCCAGATACAGCCTCCCAGGGCAGAGCAGAGGGTGAAGATGACCTCCCTCAACCTGCTGGCCATGCTCTTTTTAATGCACCCCAAAATGAAATGTCAGGTATGTTTGGGACAAGGGTCATTCAAGGTTTGTGGCTGGAAATGGCAGTTCCTTATCATTTTGCATCTGCTGTCAGAACAGAACATGGGAAATGTGAATAAAGTGGGACTAAAGCAGAAAAATATCTATGTGCTTGATCCAACTGATGTTCCTTCAGATTTATCCACCTGGATACCCATGGGTGGTCAGGACTATTTCCATGCAAGGCTGCTCACCGTGCACAGCAGCATGAGACCTGCAGCTATTGATGGTTGTGTCTGCAGAGGTCTGAACCTCTTACCTTTGCCCAAAGCCGCAGGGCTACATTTTGGACCGACATGACATTTTGACAGCAGACTTTTTTTGGTTTTGAAAAGTTTCATTTCCTTACTGTAGGAAAACCAATGTCTTAAGATAGCAAGACAAGACCACAGAAAGGGCTATCACCCTTGCTTTGGAAAGAAATCAAATTATTCAACGCTTTTGGGCTTCGTAAGGCTTCAGTGCTTTTAAAAGATATTCTTCTGCTATTTTGAAGCTCCTCAGTTCTTGCTACAGCCCTTGCTGTGCCAGGGCAAGAGGAGCAATTCCTTGCTTTGCTGGAGCCTGGATTTATTGCTTTCCTGGATGCACTGGAAAGCAGAGTTTCCCCCCTGTATCTAAGCACAGACTCTAAAATGTATTCAGCTAAATTGTAAGGAGCTGCCTGTAGAAGTATTTCTTGTCAAATGGCAGATTTGAATCCTGAGGCTGACTTCTCTCCTATCTCCAGAAGATGTTTCATGGAGTCATAGACAGTTTGGGTTGGAAGGGATCTTCAAGATCATCCAGTTCCAACCCCCCTGCCCTGGGCAGGGACACCTCCCACCACACCAGGTTGCTCCAAGCCCCATCCAGCCTGGCCTTGAACCCCTCCAGGGATGGGGCAGCCACAGCTTCTCTGGGCAACCTCTTCCAGTGCTCTTGTTTCCTGTTACTTCACCAACGTCCCTCATTAGGGCATTCTCTGCCCCTGGGGTTTCTCCAGCCCAGACTTTAGCCCCTATTATGGACCCAAATGCCCTGTAGGGTTAGGAAAGGTGGCTACAAATACGAGAGAGAGATCAATGTTCCCAGTGACTTTTAATTTTCACTTAAGCCATTAGAATAACAGCAATTTTTTTTTACAGGTTCAATATTAAGATAGCTCAAAAGGTGGTGTCTGTTATGGAAGAGAAGATGGGGGTGTTGTCTTCCAAAGGTTTTTATTTCATTTTATTTCACTGCAGAATAAACACAAAAATCTACTGTTTCTCAGTTTTAACTTCTCCGTTTCAGAACACTTGGGTGACAGCAGAGTCAGGCTATTCTTTGGTGACAGCTGGCTCGCAGGATCACCATGTGATACTACCTGGCCCGTGTTCTGCTGGTGATGGGAAACCCCGGGTGGGGTAACAGGAGTTGGTTTAAGAAACACTTCCATTGTAACGGAAGAGAGCCATTACAGCTTTGCTATGGAATACACTCATCTCATCTCACCAGGTACGCCGTGAAAATACATATTGGCTTGGGATTTTTTCTGTTCCAGGTACCAACTCTTCCACTTTTTTTTTTTTTTTGGCTGTCATTTCCTAAGGAGAGGGTATTTTATGGTATAGGATATATATAGGATAAATATATTAGGATAGGATAAATAGGATAAATATATTAGGGTAAATATATAGGATATATATTTTTATGGTACAGGATAGCATAGTGTACTGTGTATAATACTATTTTAAAGACCTCTGTTTCCCACCTCTTCCCACCCAACATATCTTTACCTTTTAATGGCACCAAATTCGTATTTTGCACTTACACAAAATCAGTACCGTATCTTCCAACGCAAATTTGATGGTATAAGTGGAGATTCTCCTGGAGCGGAATGTTGGAATCTTTGAAGGCCTGGATTTCCATGAGATTCATGCCTAAATCTTTGCTTCAGTGGGTTTGCAGTCTGAAAGATCAATATAGGGAACAGATAAACGTATCAGACAAAGGTGGAAAGAAGAACACCAGTTGCCTGAACACCAGCAAAGAGAATACGGGTCACAAACACCAGATTCCTGTTCCTCCTTTCACTAATACAGCCTTAGGCACTGCTCAGAAACAATTCTCACAGACTTACATAAAAAACAGCGTAGATCTTGGGGTGGTGACAACACCTAAAATGAATTATATGCCATTAGTTAAAAGCCCCAGTTGAGGCTTTCAGTGTTTCAAGTTTTTATTCCTTGTCTTCTCTAGAAAAGTTCCACTGTCCCCGAGATTGCAGATGGAGGAGAGAAATTACGACTCGTGATATTCTCATCGTTCCGTTTGTTCTCACCTCTTGTATTTTCTGGGAAATCTACATCGCACAAGAAACACAGAAGCTCCTTTTTAATACAAAGTAGTCCTTTTGAGATTCCATACTCAAAGTATACAAAAGGACTGGTGTGCTTAGAGTTCTTCTCTTTCCATCTCCAGATGCTATATTTGTCCTCTCAAGTCCTTTGGATATCGACATAGTGGAAGTAAAAAAAGTTATAGAAATAGGCTTTTCACTTTATCAACTCAACCGGTGTATGACAACATGCACAGGTTGGGTGTGAGTCCTTTTCTTTCTTTCGGTGCTCCTGCTTTGGGTAAAAACTATTTTGAGCTCTGGCACAGAACTCAGATTCTTAAGAGATCATTTATATTACAAAGGCTCACTCTGTACTTCCTCGGTGCTTGGAGGCAGATTTCAGCTTCCAAATCAAAATCTTTTTATGGTTTTTGAAAACAAAATTTTAAAAAGGAAAATAAATGTATGAAGGCAAAATTAATATACTGTTCTGCCTGAAACAGAAAGAAAGTCGGTCCATCCTTCTCTATTTTTTAAAACTGTGCTCTGAAATATGTTTGACCCTCACACAGTGTCTGTGTAAAAGCGATTGTATTTCCTAAAGCCAAATGGGAAAATGATTCATAACATCCTATGCACAATGACAACTGGGCCGGTGGTCTAGCTAGCTCCATATCTATTTCCAAAGGTACTAAATTTAAAGGGATGTAATCATAGCACTTAGTACATACGTGATGTTGCATGACGGCTAGACAGATCAGAGGCATTCTTGACATAGAGGAGTCTAGCACACGAGGCTGGCTTTGCTTGGACAGCTTAGACCCCTTGTCGTTCAGCCTCTTTGCAGAGATGCTCATTCCACTGGTGAGCCGGGGACCGTTCTCAACGAGGCCAAATTCACTGGAAAACCAAGGGGGCAATACAGGATATTTCTCTTCATGTTACAAAAGGGTTTTCTGCTCTGTTGCCCAAAAGCAGAATTTTGATCCTTGGTATGGGTTTGGTAAATTTTCAAGCATTCTATTTGACCTTCCATAAAAGACAATGATGTATTGCTGTGTTGGAGTTGATACGTTAGCAAGGTGGAAGTCTGTTTGTCCTTCTTAAATAACCAAAGGAAAGAATGAACCTCCTGTATTACAGATAAATATAGTCCCATGGAACAAAAATAGGAGCAAGGAAATCAGTTTGGAAGTATTTTAAGACATCCTTTCTTTCCCAATGTTAGTGTTTGATTGCTATTATTTTAATTGACTTAAATAATTGATGCGTATCCAGTGTGATGCTTTGAGTTATGTTTTTCAAGTTCTTTCCTCATGCTTTTATATGCTTTCAGTTTTTTGAGAAAGGCACTTGACTGATGGCAAGTACCCTGCTCCCAATGAACTACATGAGCGATGCTGGCTGTGGGAAGCTGCCTCTTGCTGAGCAGCAAGCCCTGTGGCTCTGCCAGATGGGACTGAAGATACAAGGAGGGAAAAGCAAGAGCAACACAAGAAAAGGAGAATATACCACCCAACAGCTATTACACACTCTCCTTGGGAAAGGGGCCTAGGGAGGAAGACGAGATGCTACAGAGCCCTTTCAGAAGTCCATCATTGGGCAATGGACGTCTTGTCTCCAACCTATATTTAGGAAAAGTAAAAGAACATATATTAAGGGAAAGCAAAAGTCTACAGATGAACTTACTAAAAATATTTGGAAGAGCAAGTTTTGGCCCTCTATTTAAACTGAATAATCATGTCATGGGCTTGATTTTTTTTGACTCCCATTTATTCTGGTCACTGGTTCCTTACGTTGAGTATCCCATGAAGTTCAAAGTGATTAGAGCTCTGTGTGAATCTGGATGGTCTCAAGAAGTCTTTGTCAGGAAGTGTGGTGATAGGACAAGGGGGAATGCTTTTAAATTGAAAGAGGGGAGATTTAGATGAGATCTCAGGAAGAACTTCTTTGCTGTGAGGGTGGTGAGGCACTGGAAGAGGTTGCCCAGAGAAGCTGTGGGAACCCTGGAGGGGTTCAAGGCCAGGCTGGATGGGGCTTGGAGCAACCTGGTGTGGTGGGAGGTGTCCCTGCCCAGGGCAGGGGGGTTGGAATTGGATGATCTTGAAGGTCCCTTCCAACTCTAACGATTCAGTGATTCTATGATTCTCTCTTTCTGTTGTGGGCATCCATGTGGCATTCCCTCCACCTACAACCCAGTCCTTGCTGCTGGTGGTGGATAGGTAGAAACCACAACTGGAGACACCTTTGTGTGAGAGATGGATGCAGCCATAAATGCATCAGTGCTGGACCATCCATGTGTGACTCATAACTGCTGAACCTGGGGAAAGTTTGGAAAGAAAGCTCTTGCTACAATTAATAAATAAAAAGCTTTACTTCTTATGTTACTCCTCTCCTTGTTTGGGTGCTCCAGCAGTTCTGGTTCTTCTACACTTCAGGGGCAAAACATATGCAGAGGGGGCTTTGTTTTCTTTTAAGTCCCACTAATGCCCACTTTGGCCCATCTGTGACTCCAGCGCATGCCCAGGTAACAGAAAATGTAGCTATAAACCCTGTGCATCAGGTGAAGGCCAACTCTTCTGTATAATCTACACAAATAAAATGTGACATATCCCATCTCAAGTTTGGTAAGTCCTTGAAACATTAAGGTCAGGAGCAATATTGCTTTGTGCTTCATGTCTGATCCGTGGAGAGGAACAATCATCTGCAGGAGGCCGCTCTGGTCTTCACGTCTGAATGCTCTGCAGAAATACTCATCTGTCTCCCTTGCCAGGCTTTTCACTGCTGGAAATTCAGGAGATGTTACTTCAAGAATTTGGAGGCCAACTGGATCACAAAAACTTGAGGTGGTGTTGTGAGTGAGAATGCCAGCAAAAGCTTTCTGCGAGGCTTTCTGACATATTCAGTGTATTTTCAATGGCTGCTGCCTGAGAATTGCAAATGTTGGTTTCTAAATGTCAGAAAAAGGTTCAAAAAATACCCCTGTATTTCAAATAAGACGTAATTCTCTTCCCTTAAAAAGTCCTTTAACAATGATTGGTTGGGTTTTTTTCTGACTTCACTGGAAACAATCATCTGAGGGACTTCAGAAGTGAGGGAGGCAAACAAAAGGTCACTACGATAAAGTGTAAAGCATGAAGTGGCAGCATTCTCATGGAAGACATCCCAACCTTGGCATGAATCAGGGAAAACAGGTCTCTCCTGTTCTGGATACACGTTTCCAAAGGAGGACATGCATCTCTGTACAGCAGCCCCATGAAGTCTTGGAGAGCCAGAATCTGGCCATGGCCATGGCAGTGGCTCAAAGCTCCATCCAGCCTGGCCTTGAACCCCTCCAGGGATGGGGCAGACACAGCCTCTCTGGGAAACCTCTTCCAGTGCCTCACCACCCTCACAGCAAAGAAGTTCTTGCTAAGATCCAATCTAAATCTCCCCTCTTCCAATTGAAAACCATTCCCCCTTGTCCTGTCACTCCACTCCCTGACCAAGAGTCCCTCTCCATCTCTCCTGGAGCTCCCTTCAGATCCTGGAAGGCTGCTCTAAGGTTTCCCCGGAGCCTTCTCTTCTCCAGACTGAACAGCCCCAGCTCCCTCTAGGAGCTCTTATCATTCATCGCTTATATATGCTCCAACAACTGAAAATGCAGTGGTATGCATATTTTAAGAAAGCGAATTTTCAGGCTTTTACTGGTGACTGCTAACCCCAAGGACTTATTCTGTCGTTCATCTTTTGTTGAAGCAGAAGCAAGTTGCTTTTTAACAGCGGGTTTTTGTAACAGCACCGAATCCTCCAGGTGCTGGAGCCCTGGCACTGTCGGAAGCGTTATCTTTTCCTTTCAGTTCTGCTGCATGAGACCCATCCGCAAAAGGGAAGCCGCTTTCCAGCCCCGTTGGATGAAACCCTTTGCAGTCCTGCCTCCGGTGACGAGGCCACAGCAAGTGACTGTTCAAGCCACAAAGCAGAAGTGCTGCCATTAAACCCAGCTTTGATTAAAGGCTTGAATAGCCCCTATGATCAATTTAGGAATAATCCAGGGATCAAAGGGAATCCCGAATGAGATCGGTCTGACCCTTCCAAGCGATGAATATACAGGTATAAAGCAGGACCAGGAACAATTTGTGAGGAGAGTGTTAAATCTGTCATTAACTGCTCATAACGAGTAACATCACCAGCTCCAATAAGGGAGGAGAAGACACAGCGTTCTTTGGACAGAAAATTCTTCTTTTTCTGCAAGATCTGAGAGAGCTGCATGAAACAGCACAGCCCAAACAGCCCCGTGAAGGATATAGCAGCATTAACGCTGGCAGCTGGTGGGAATCACTGAGCAGAGGTCAGGAGGACACAGCTGTGATCCAGCAGAGACCAGCAGGGCACAGCCGCCGGGGGAACCGTCCTGAACCCTCCCACGGTGGCTCCAGCAGGTCACGGGGATGTCCCTGAGCCCGGGGCAGCCTAACAGAGGGCGGCTGGAGCTTCCCTTGGGTTCATCTGGGCTTCGTTCACCCTTACTCAGGGGGATCTTACTTCTTCATGCTCTTCCTCTACTCTCACTTGGCTTTCAAGGGTAGTGATTAGTATGTTAAGGACAGAATTTCCTTCTGCCTCAGACATTCCCCTCTGCTCTGGTGAAGACCCCACCTGGAGCCCTCTGTCCGCCTTTGGAGTCCCCAACATTAGAAGAACGTGGACCTGTTGGAATGGGTCCAGAGGAGGCCATGAAGATGCTCAGAGGGCTGGAGCACCTCTTCTGTGAGGCCAAGCTGAAAAGTTAGGATTGTTATCCTGGAGAAGAGAAGACTCCGGGGAGACCTTAAACCCCATTTCAGTCCCTAAAGGGGCTCTGGGAGAGATGGGGAAGGACTCTTGATCGCGGGGGGGTGGGAAGCCATAAGATGAGAGGTAACAGTTTTAAATGGCAAAAGGGGAGATTTAGATGAGCTCTCAGGAAGAAATTCTTTGCTGTGAGGGTGGTGAGGCACTGGAAGAGGTTGCCCCGAGAAGCTGTGGCTGCCCCATCCCTGGAGGGGTTCAAGGCCAGGCTGGATGGGGCTTGGAGCAACCTGGTGTGGTGGGAGGTGTCCCTGCCCAGGGCAGGGGGGTTGGAACTGGGTGATCTTGAAGGTCCCTTCCAACCCAAACCATTCTATGATTTCCATTGCCACATGACAGCACAGGACACCTAGACAGATAAAAAAATCACAGACAATGCAGAGTGTGTGGAACGCCTGCGGAGGTGAGGGATTTCTAACTTTGGAGCTGATTTTCAAATGGATCCGTTTATCTACAAACAAGGTTGTCAAAACTATTTTTGGGGGAAAAAATCCCAACCCCTCCTCACTGTAACAGGAAACATAAAACCAACTAAAGGGTGAAAACGCAACACCAATACTGTAGAAATCACCCCAAAGAAACAACAGAGAAAAAATGCAACTCAAACCCTCCCTAAAGTAATTTTTACCCCAGAAGGGGAGGGGAGCTGTAGACACCATGAAGGCTGTTAGGGCATAGTTTCTGGTGTATGTAACATGCAAATAACGGCTCATGAGGGCTGAAATTGCCAGCAGGTATCTTTGGGTGACATCAGACACCACCGAATGCATAATACTTCCGGATGAAAGTGTATAACTACAGAAGAAATATGTTCCAAGATAGATCCCTGGCAGGACTTCACAATTACTTAGTGCTGGAAACGCTGCAAGTATTTAGTCACTGAAACAAAAGCCTCAGGTCAGATGTCTAAGATGCCTCTGGGAGGCGGAACCGTATGAGGTTAGGAAGCAAAAGTAAATCACTGGTCAGCAGATATAAACAGATCGCTCTGGACCATGCCAGGACAGTTTTACTGCTCGATTACAAACCTGGGATGAGCTCTTTTTTTTTTTTTTTTTTTTTGTGGTTTTTGTCTTTTTCCTGTGANTGTCTATTCAAGCTCCTGGTTCAATATTTGCAATCGTAGTTTTCTCAGAACTGAAAAGCCTCTTGGAATAAAACGGAGGCAAAGTTCCTCTTCACAGGGATTGCGAGAAACAGTGTCTATTTTATTCCTGTAAGATTTTCTTCACCAGTTAGTCACACCTTCTGACCAAGGCTAATTGTACCCTGGTAAAGTTTTTCATTAAAGGGAAGGATAAATAGCTCCTTAGCCTCCTGTGGGTCTCCAGAGATGCAGCCAACCTGCATTTTGCTGGGCTTTTTACAGGCTTCAACTGGGGTCTTCTGGCAGCTGTTGTTTCTCTTCTCCAAATGAATCCTGCCCCGCGCTTGGGCCATGTATTTGCAGTCTCATTTTGCTTAGTCCTGTCCCCTGCCTCCCACCCACCCCATCCCCAATTAAAACCTGTGGAAACTGCTGAGCATGAAGCACTGCTGAAGTTGTGCTACTTTTGAGTCGTCCTTGGCAAAAAGAGAATGCCAGGGTCAGAAGAACTGATGAAGCTGTGGTTGCCCCATCCCTGGAGGGGTTCAAGGCCAGGCTGGATGGGGCTTGGAGCAACCTGGTGTGGTGGGAGGTGTCCCTGCCCAGGGCAGGGGGGTTGCAACTCCATGATCCTTAAGGTTCCCTTCTAACCCAAACTATTCTATGACTCCGTGATTGAAAACAATGAGAAAAAGAGCACAAAATGGTAGGATTAAAGCCTGATGATGATTTCCAATGTAAGCAAATGCCATGGGGCATCACTGGGTGAGCAGCAGAGCGCAGGGAACTCCTTCTGCAAGCATCTGTGGGAAGAATCGCTGGAAAGAGGTCCAAAGATACAGACAAAATGAGGAGTGATTGTTCAAGAATCAAGTGATTGCCCCGGTGTCAGACTTCCACACCAATAATAACAAAAAATGCTTGCTCTGTAGTTGAGATTTCACCCAACTTACTTCTGCTTGCTCTATGGACCTTCAGTACTCTTCAGCTTTAAAGTTCTGCCTCCTCCTTCCCTTCGCGGTCTCCCCCTGCATGGACAGCAAGAGGAACACAGGAACACAGCTATTTTTGTGTTCATAAAGACGTAAAACCTCATTCCAATTAGGTAGGGGAGAATTAAAAATGTGCTGACACATGCACATCACAGCAACTGCCTTCTCTGCGTGATCCCAGCGTCTCCATTAGCAATTTTTGACCTTCAAAGGTTTAGGCGCTTTTATCAGATTAAGAATTATCCCCACCCAGCGAAGGATTTACGGGAGGAAAGGTTTATGGGAGCACAGACACAGTGGCTGCGAGGTTGCCATATGTTATGACACACGGGGTCAGGCCAGCTCCCACCAGTTATCCGTGTTCACCATTACTTGACTTTTGCCTTCTCTCTCTGAAGACAGAGATCTTGAAAATGAACCTGGGGCAGGTTTTCATTAAAAAAAGTAAGCTTGTATGACAAAACATTAAAACCGTGCCTTAAAACTACATGCAGATATAGGAAATTTTACGAGGACTTGGGATGACTCTCAGGAGCTGTGATGAGGATAACACGAGAACTATCTCAGTCTCTGTGCCCGTTGTTCCTGTAGCCCTTTGGGGGCTCTGGAAACCCCCACTTCCCAATTCACTAAAAAAGATTCTTCCTGCAGTTGCAACTCCATGTCAAATGTTGAATTGCAATCTCCTTCCTCAGAACACAGCCCAAACAAGTCTTCATTCACTAACGGAGCTTATTTCTTTCTAAAACCTGCAACATCTTTGGATGGTACCGCCATGGCAGGACCTGAAGGGAGCTAGAGGAGAACTGGAGAGGGACTCTTTGTCAGGGAGTGGAGTGATAGGACAAGGGGTAATGGTTTTAAATTGGAAGAGGGGAGATTTAGATGAGATCTCAGGAAGAAATTCTTTGCTGTGAGGGTGGTGAGACCCTGGCCCAGGTTGCCCAGAGAAGCTGTGGCTGCCCCATCCCTGGAGGGGTTCAAGGCCAGGCTGGATGGGGCTTGGAGCAACCTGGTCTGGTGGGAGGTGTCCCTGCCCAGGGCAGGGGGGTTGGAACTGGATCATCTTGGAGGTCCTTTCCAACTCTAACCATTCTGTGATTCTGTGATTGCAGATGTGTTTTGAAATCTGCCGATCAGGCTTGACTTTGCCTCTCCACCTCCGTTTTGAGTTTCTTTGCAGCGCTTTGGTCAGTGCAACCAGCCCACTCAACAGTGAAAATGGGGTGAGGCCTGTGCAGAAAATCACGGAGCCCCACAAACTTTGGCCTGGCAGTACTCCCAGCAACAAGCTTCATTAATGAATATAAATGAGCGCCATGAGAGTAAATCACATTATATTTTTTTTTGCTGAGGGTTTTGTTTTATTTTTTATTTGGGGAGATATTTCCTCAGTGATCCTATTTTACCTACAGTCTGAGGATGCTGACGTCTGAAACTAGATAAATTTCCCATCTGATGCACTTCTCTTTGTAATTAATCTGTATAAACATGCTGGAGTCAAGGCAATCTCTGGTTGCTCCTAACTCTGCAATCCTGTCATATTTGTATTAACTTCA
The DNA here is from genome assembly GCA_013398155.1 of Pedionomus torquatus. Lineage (NCBI taxonomy): Eukaryota > Metazoa > Chordata > Aves > Charadriiformes > Pedionomidae > Pedionomus > Pedionomus torquatus. The sequence continues at coordinate 162,833 of VZRU01002858.1, read as the reverse complement.
TTTTTAACATCCTTTTTTCTACTTTTTTTTTTTCTTTACAGCTCTGTGAGAAGAATTAGATGAGTTTCTGAGAGCAGGAGATTGGGAATTAGGGATTTAAAATTTTAATTAATCCAGTTTGAATACAGAGCAGAGCTGCAGAAACAGCAAAGAGCATTCTTATTTCCGTGACACAAAAAAAAGCTCATTTAGGTAGGGCATTACATTTGGAAAGAAAGTGGAAACTATTGATTTGCTAATAATATTTTTGCCTTAGGAAGGTTTTGAGCACAGAGTGCAATTACACACCTGGTGTTTCGGTTGGGTACTCTCTTCTTCCTTAATATGAATGCATCTAAATGAAATGAGAGAACAAGACTAACAAACAGAAGATTTGCTCCCTGTCCCCGAGGGCTATATTTGCCGTCCACGCAGCAACCCCGAAGAAAGTCGAACCATGACTCAACGGGTGGCATCTTAAGAGGAAAGATAGTAACGGCCAAAATAAAGACACCCAAACCCCAGTGCATACCCACAGCAGCAGGACTGCTATGCTCTATACCTAGAATGCTCTGGCTGCTTTACTGAAATGGGCTGAAGTTCCTTGCTAATTTGGGAGCTAGCAATAGGAAAATAATATTTTTTTCTTTTTCTTTTTTTTTTTTTTTTGGATGATAAAACCTAAGACAAACTGTGTGAGCTGGTTTTGTAAAATAAATAGATAGATAGATAGATAGATAGATAGATAGATAGATAGATAGATAGATAGATAGATAAATAGATAGATAGATAGATAGATAGATAGATAGATAGATAGATAGATAGATAGATAGATAGATAGATAGATAGATAGATAGATAGATAGATAGATAGATAGATAGATAGATAGATAGATAGATAGATAGATAGATAGATAGATAGATAGATAGATAGATAGATAGATAGATAGATAGATAGATAGATAGATAGATAGATAGATAGATAGATAGATAGATAGATAGATAGATAGATAGATAGATAGATAGATAGATAGATAGATAGATAGATAGATAGATAGATAGATAGATAGATAGATAGATAGATAGATAGATAGATAGATAGATAGATAGATAGATAGATAGATAGATAGATAGATAGATAGATAGATAGATAGATAGATAGATAGATAGATAGATAGATAGATAGATAGATAGATAGATAGATAGATAGATAGATAGATAGATAGATAGATAGATAGATAGATAGATAGATAGATAGATAGATAGATAGATAGATAGATAGATAGATAGATAGATAGATAGATAGATAGATAGATAGATAGATAGATAGATAGATAGATAGATAGATAGATAGATAGATAGATAGATAGATAGATAGATAGATAGATAGATAGATAGATAGATAGATAGATAGATAGATAGATAGATAAAATAAAGTCACCATGAGAAAGTCCTAAATCCTAACAAACTGCATGAAACATGGAGACATCTGTAAAAAGCAGTCTTGTCTGTGGTCAGAGAGGTTTGAAAACACTCAAGGTTAGAATGATATCAGCGAAAATGAAAATGGAGAGAGATTCAAATATATCCAATTAATTGAGCAGAAATGCATTTGAGTCTTCATTTCCTGGCACGTTTTCCTTATCTATCTGTCTATTTGTCTGTCTCTCTACCCATCACGGGAGGTGACCATTGAGACTCTCAGCATTACCAGTGTCCTGGTCCTCGCATCATCCAATGACACCTCCTGTCAGAAAAATAACACCAGAAAAATAACGTTGCCTTTATGTAGGACAATCCTCCAGGCACAAACACACGATCAACTTAATTTGGTTTACAGAGCTATCGTGTGTCAGCTCAGCTCCCGCAGCTGACTCCAGCTAAGCTCTTAACTTCCAGAAAACTCAAAGGAAGAAGCACAAGCTTAAACCCTGTGTGGGGAGAGAGATGCTTTGTGTTGAGTGGAGGAGAAGAGTTCTGCATGTACCAACAGACACTCTGGGAAGAGCACATCGAGTTAAAATTTCAAAATTTGTATCCCCAAGGAGTATTTCCAAAATTCCTGGAAATTCCTCCTTCAAATTCCTTCAAGGTGCTAGGTGCTAAGATGACCGTAGTATCCTGCTTAAAGCTCTTGGTAATGTGGGAATCAGCCTGGTGCCTAAGGTGAGTTTGCTGGGTTCCATCAGACAGCAGCTGTGGCCGCTGTTTATTCCAACAGTCTTCAAGACATGGGAAAGTCTGAGCAACCTGGTGTGGTGGGAGGTGTCCCTGCCCATGGCGAGGGGGTCAGAACTGGATGATGTTTAAGGTTCCTTCCAACTCTAACCATTCTATGATTCTATAACCTCAGTTTGTAGACAGTCACAGTGCGACAGGCTCCCCCAGAGCAGTGGGTTTATGAAATTATTGCTGGTCTTCACAGCAAAATGGAATTAAAGGGGTTGGAAGGGACCTTCAGAGATCACCTAGTCCAAACTCATCTAGTCTTGGCTGTTGGGCATCTAGGAGTGGCAGATCCATGCAGGCAAAAGGGGAGGAAATGACTTTGTGGTTTAGACAAGGGCAACTGGGTTTCAGTCCCTTCTGGCTTAATTGCTTCTACGTTCAGTTTTGTGGGGAAAATTGTCTCTTGCAGTGATTAATATGCTGTATTCTGTTTTATTCTATTTCTTATACTGCTGATCCCTTTTTCCCAGCTGGTCCTTAAGGAAGAACTTTTTGCTGTGTCCTGGTTTATTCTCTAGTGCTCGTCCTTCAGATGTGCATTTACCCAGGTCCCCAGACTGCAGCATTTCTAAAAGCTCAAGTCCCTCTGAGATAGTTTGGTGAATACCAAAGTCACAGGGCAAATATCAGTGATAAAAGTGGTCTTAATAAAAATGTTAGCACATTTGACAGGTGCTGGTGTCTTCTGGACAGATAGGTACTAACAACTGCTGCTCTCCAAAAAGATGGCACCTTGAATTACCAGGAGCAGGAGTGGCCCTTGATGGGTTGGTTCCAGTTGCCTACAGGAGCTCTGGAGTCACACCAGTGGTGGCACTCCAGCTCTGCTGCCACCTAACCCCAGGAGGTTGCAGGTTTTCTGAAAGTTGGGGGTGAACCACAGCCTCAGTGGCTCAGTTACAGCAATGAAACAGATTCTCGTTGTCTCGGGTGCATATGCATGAAAAGTTTGCTGTTCTGCAGTCTTGCCTTTACAGTAATTAGTGAGATAATTTCTAATTCAGCACCTATAATTTGCAGGTATCTCATTACATCAGCAGTTATCGCTCCTGAATCTCTATTATTTCTAGCCTGTTTGGCTGGTGATGATTGAATCAGTACCTTTAGATTAATCAATGAAATACTAAAACGACTCTATACAATAATAAGTTATCCATAGAGGCTTTTATAGGAATATAAAAATTGCAGAGGCTCTGGCTTCAAGGTTGATTTATGCACTGGAGAGGAAGGATGGTGAGGGACAGCAGCCGCACCAAGGAAGGTCGGTGGGGTTGGTAAAAGGCAGCAAAACTGAGTTTCAGATTCTTTCAGGCTGTGAAATGGGCAGTATGAGCCAGGACGGAAACCAAGGGCTGCCTATGCCCAAGCAGATATAAAGACCCCATCTAGGTTTCAGCCCAAGTTCAAGATGATACCAGCTGCAGAGGGGGAGGTGAGGAGCTGTAAAAAGGCTTCTTGCCTTTCCTGGTGGTGGGGACATCTGTGGGCTACAGAGACCTTCATATAGTATAGAATCACAGAGTTGCCTGGGTTGGAAGGGACATTTCACACCATCCTCTCCAACCATCAACCCATCACTAACCCAGGTCTCTAAGCACTGTGTCTGCTCGGCTTTTAAATATCCAAAGGGATGGTGACTCCACCACTGCCCTGGGCAGCCCATTCCAATGTGCAATAACCCTTGCCATGTAAAAATCATTCCTAATCTCCAACCTGAACCTCCCCTGGTGCAACTTGAGACCATTTCCTCTTGTCCCATCACCTGTTCCTTGGGAGAAGAGACTGACCTACCCTGGCTACACCTTCCTTTCAGGGAGTTGGAGCCTGTTCCCTCAGCCTGTCTTCGTAGCAGAGGTGCTCCAGCCCTTTGATCATCTTTGTGGCCCTAATCTGGACCCTCTCCAACAGGTCCATATCCTTCCTATATTGAGGGCTGCAGACCTGCACCCAGTACTTGTCCTGGAGTCCATTTGTATCATTGAGACACAATTTTAAAACAAACACAGCAGATTAAAAAATTAGATTAAAACCACTGTGCTGTTCCTAAAGGCATTGGACACGTGGTGGGCATGGCTGCCTTACAGAGAAGGGGGCACAGATATGTCTGCACAGCAGAAGATGCAGCTACTAGGGGTTATTTGGTATATGAAGCCTGCAGCCCAGCAGAGTAATGTGACAGAAGTTTAAAACTA
>VZRU01002858.1:125504-135625 GCA_013398155.1 Pedionomus torquatus | reverse complement strand
TGCCCAGAGAAGCTGTGGCTGCCCCATCCCTGGAGGGGTTCAAGGCCAGGCTGGATGGGGCTTGGAGCAACCTGGTGTGGTGGGAGGTGTCCCTGGCCAGGGCAGGGGGGTTGGAACTCCATGATCTTCAAGGTTCCTTCCAACTCTAACCATTCTATGATTCTATGAGGCATGACCCAGCTCTGATGGAGAAGTTCCACAGCCCATTTTTCCACCATCTGATATCTCAGCGACCATGAGCCACCCAAAAGGCTAGCGGCAATTTCAGACTCACAGCATCTCTATCCCAGATGGCTGTAGACACAAACATCCTACAAATCTTTCTAACACATTCCTGTTTTTCAGCAGCTCTCGGCTGTACCTTCATTTTCCACAGAAGGGCATTTTCAGCTGGGGTGACTGATCATCTTTGCGTAGTTTTAAAAGAAAATTTTAGAGAAATAATTATTTTTCAAATGGCTCGTGACTCTGCAGAAACAGAATGAGTCACATTAACGGATGTGGTATCAGCTGTTACCACAGGTCAGCACACTGCTGTCTCATGACTTCCTATGCAACCTGATCGATTGGCACATGGCTATCACAGAATCATGGAATGGTTTGGGGTGGAAGAGACCTTCAAGGTCATCCAGTTGCAACCCCCCTGCCCTGGGCAGGGACACCTCCCACCACACCAGGTTGCTCCAAGCCCCATCCAGCCTGGCCTTGAACCCCTCCAGGGATGGGGCAGCCACAGCTCCTCTGGGCAACCTCTTCCAGTGCCTCACCACCCTCACAGCAAAGAATTTCTTCCTGAGATCTCATTTGAATCACCCTTCTTTCAGTTTAAAGCCATTCCCCCTACTTCTGTGACTCCCCTTCCTGATGAAGAGACCCTCCCCATCTCTCCTGGAGCCCCTTCAGGTCTTGAAGCGGCTCTAAAGTCTCCCTGGAGCCTTCTCTTCTCCAGGCTGAACAACCCTAACTTTCTCAGCTTGTCCTCACAAGGTCTCAATCTAAATCTGCCATCTTTGCTTTTAAAACTGTTACCTCTTATCATATTGCTCCCCTCCCTCATCAAGAGTCCCTCTCCATCTCTGCTGTAGTCCCTTTAGTGATTGGAAGGGGCTATAAGGTCTCCATCACTCTATTTGTTGCTCTAAGTATGTACTGCGATCACTCTGGCCACTCCAAACCCACATTTAGAAGAGTAAGGCAGTGGGAAAGGCTGATAAATGTTCTAAAAAGGTAAATAATTTCAGAGGGTCTTAGTTACAAACCCTGTTTAATGGAGTAGTTACTGCTGTGGGGTTCTTTGAAAGTTCCTAAGAGGAAATAAAGTAAAATGGCTCTTGTCATGGATGCCAAAACACCACAGAAGGTCAGTCCAGTTGGGATATATATAGATAAGAAGGTATATTCATATAAATCAATTTGTTTATTGTCTAAGAGGAAGAGACAGTATAGAGGCAGGAACAGGCAAGAATTATCTCCACCTTCCCCTCTGCTGCCTCCCTCTTGTTTGGTCTCCCAGTCTTTCTTCCCCCTCTTTCTTCCCTCTCCTTCTTCTCCTCCTTTTCTCCCTCTCCTTCTTCCCTGACATAAAGTTTGGGCAATTTTTCCTTCTCCTGCTAGAAGTATCTGGAATTATAATAGAAAACAAGGTTGTCTACAAACTTGTGAAAGACAGAAACTTTAATCCCTGCTCTTTTGTATAACTCCCACGTCATTCTGTGGATAAAATGAGAAAGATTATTCATGATTATTTCAGTAAACTATTTTATCTAAACATCCAACATTATTTCAGTGACAATGATTACCAGGATGTGCTATAATGGGACCTACTAATTATACCAGCAACTAAACACTGACTGTTGCCAAAATATGCAGAGTTTTAATAAATATTTATGAAATAATTACTCGCCTTTAATACATGCTTTTTCCATTTCAAACTTTCTCACAAAACCTACAGGTTTTGATAACAGCAAATAGAACAGGTAATAATATTGGAAACGGCACCTCCTTCCTTGCCTTGAGATAAAGTATAACTGAGCTTTTCCTGAAGTTCTCTTTTCACGTCCTATTTCATCCAGAGTAATGCACACATATATTTGACCTACAAGTTTCTGTATTTTCATACCTCAAACTGAGGGCGTTTACGAAGAAGACTAGATAAAATATGGTAATTGCTATTTTTAATTCTGTATAAATACAGAATTTGTCTGAGACTCAATATAATACACTCAGGGAAAAGATATGAGCTGGTTAGACTTAAGAGGAAAAGAAATTCACAGTCACCTTACTTGTCTAGCACAATCTAGCACTTGTCTAGCACTTGTCTAGCAAATATCTATAGGATATTTGAAAAATCCAACTATTTCTCAAGTACTATGACAATTGCAGAGCTGGGGAATGAGTCCTACCCAGTTTCTCCAATCTCCTTAGCTTTGAAATCCAAGGGGCTCATTTTCCATTGACGGCATCCCAGTAAGCCTTCCTGGTTTTGTGCAGCTGCAAAAAAATCCAGCTGACGTGGCTTTTCTGTACCCAGGATTTGAGAATCCTGTGCTAGGAAAGGGGTGGCTGGACGCCAGCCCTCTTTCCCAGGGCAGTTGCTAATGTTCTTGGTGCTGAACCAGTAACTCAAGGACTGGTACAGCCAGTGTATTACTGGAACAATTTTGACATTGCTCTAATATATGCCAGAAATCACAGCGGAGAAGAAATGAAGGATTTTCAACTCGTTTGAAAGGTTGTCTTCTGCTTTGGCAGGAATTTGGGAGGTGATTTATGAGGATTTGTACTGAAGCAGTTCTGTCAAAGGGTTTAAATTCTCTAAATTAGGTACTAATGCCTTAAATAGACGAGATAATGCTGCTCAGTGTCATTCCATTGAAGTAAACTGTGTTTATAATTGTCAGAATTTTCACTAGGTAAAAATAAATACCTGTCTGAGGAGTAAGCGTTTAATCCATTGTTTGCAACGTGACCGTAATATTTTAATTAAATGAAGTGATAATGAAATGAGATATGAACAAAAAAAACTTTCTTTTCCTGAAAGCCACACGTTCATAGAGCAGACAGCACAGTGCAAACAAAAAGCTTGAGTTTAATACTGGCTGTGTCTTGAGATATATATTCTACATTATTTTCGGAACACTTATCTTGCTTCTTACTTTGAAATCCAGCGCAGTATCTCTGCTCCAGAAACAGAAACGTAGTCATTAGGCAGATAAAACAGTGAAGAAAAATCAGCAAGTTATCCAGGGTATATTCAAGGGGATGCATTTGGTCAATGTTTCGGAGGAAATTCTTCTAACTGTAAACCTGTCAAAGGGTTTCACCTTTTATGGAGCTGAGTCCCTGGGCTGGGGGCTGTGTGTGGCGTTGGTGTGATACACAAACTATGCATCTGCTTTCTCCTCTTTGGCTTATACTGAACCTCATTAAAGCACAACTTGCTTTCTCAAGAAAGACAAATATTTGTATTTCACAAGTTTCTCAATTACTCTCTGCTTTCCCTTCCTCACAGCACAGGGACACCTCCCACCAGACCAGGGTGCTCCAAGCCCCATCCAGCCTGGCCTTGAACCCATCCAGGGATGGGGCAGCCACAGCTTCTCTGGGCAACCTGGGCCAGGGTCTCACCACCCTCACAGCAAAGAATTTCTTGCTAAGACTTTATTCAAATCCCCTCTCTTTCAGTTTAAAACCATCCTCCCTCATCCTATGGCTCCCCTCCCTGACCAAGAGTTCCTCCCCATTTCTCCTGGAGCCCCTTTAGGGACTGGAAGGGGCTCTAAGGTCTCCACAGAGACTTCTCTTCTCCAGATTCAATAACCCCAACTCTTTCAGCCTGTCTCCATAGTAGAGGGGCTCCAGCCCTCTGAACATCTCCATGGCCTCCTCTGGACCTGTTCCAACAGGTCCATGTCCTTCCTGTTCTGAGGACTCCAGAGCTGGACACAGGACTCCAGGTGGGGTCTCCCCAAAGCGGAGCAGAGGGGCAGAATCCCCCCGCGCCCACCTCACACTGCTTTTGATGCTCCAGGATGGGGTTGGCTTTTTGGTCTGCCAGCCCATATTGTTGGCTCATTTGTGCTTCTCATTCACCAACACCCCCAAGCCCTTCTCCTCAGGGCTGCTCTCAGTCCATTGATAAGTGGTTTCATCCTCTGTGCTTTCTCTTCTCCTTTTGACTCTGTAATACCATCTAATCCTTTTCTCTTCGATGATATATTTTGCTATACTTTTTTCTATATGTTACCACAGGACTTACAGAGTGTGACCCAAACTCTCTCTGACTTCTATCACCCCTGCGATCAAATAATAAACTTGTCACAGGGAGTCCTCCTGATCTTTCAGTGTCAGGCTTAAAGACTGAATTCTTAAAATGGATAAATGATTCATGTTCTGATCCTTGTGATATTTAAGCATCTAATTAGTACGCATTTGATCAGGGCCTATTTTTAAATTGATACTTAATGACTTATAAATAATACCTTCAAAGCTTACGTGACAAGGTCTACCAAAGATGCTGCAAATTTGATTTCCATACCACAAGCAGCCTAAGCACTCCCATGGCTGGCACAGTCGCATCCTGGAGATCGTCCTTCATCACGTCACCCTGCCTCTTCCTTGCTCTTTTCTCAAGCAGGGTATCTAAGAGAGACTGTCAATTGCTGGAGAAGGAACAGCAAAGGGCTACCAAGACATGAGGGAACTAGAACATCTCTCTGATGAGGAGAGGCTGAAGGACTTGGGTCTTCTTAATCTGAAGAAGACTGAGGGGGATATCAACAACACCTATAAATGCTTGAAGGGTGGGTGTCAGGAGGATGGGGCCAGTCTTTCTTCAGTGGTGCCCAGTGACAGGACAAGAGGGAACAGGCACAAACTGGAACATAAGAAGTTCCATCTAAACATGAAGAGAAACTTCTTCCCTTTGAGGGTGGCAGAGCCCTGGAAGAGGCTTCCCAGAGAGGTGGTGGAGCCTCCATCTCTGGAGACATTCCATACCCACCCTGGACACCTCACTGTGTAACCTGCTCTTGGCAGAGCGTTGGAGGAACTGATCTCCAGAGGTCCCTTCCAACCTCACATCATTCTGTGATTCTGTGACCTAAATATCCTTGAAGCATGGGTGCTGCTCATTCACAGCCCTCAGGCTTGGTTTATGAATCGCCACCGCCAGCGGGTTAGGAGGAAAAAAAACCCACAACAATCTAACCATCAGGAAGAGAGAGATTGAGAGGGACTTCTTTGGAGCACTGTTAGTCTGTATTCAAGGCGTCAAAATTATGACTTCACTCTCAGGGCAATAGAAAGGGTTACAATGCGTTCATTAGCACCATTAAATGTTCAGAAATTAAGTCCTAATGTACACCTGGAATTCTTGAAAGCGCTCTTACTTGCTTAGCTGCCTGCTTTAATATTCATAGGAGGAAAAAACCTACAAATTGCTACTTGGAAACAGAAACAACAAACAGGAGCAGGTCCCAGGAGGCTGTTAGGAGTTTTGGGAAGAATTTGAAAGAATAGCTTAGTTTGTTGAATCTGACAAAATCAAGGCTACAAAGGGCTATAATTGGCCTCTTCCAAGAAAAACACAGAATACATAGAGCAACATAAGCAAGAAAAACATAGAAAACAAAGAGCAACCTGGTCTGGTGGGACGTGTCTCTGCCCATGGCAGGGGGGTTGGAACTCAATGATCTTTGAGGTCCCGTCCAACTCTAAACATTCTATGATTCTATGAATAGTTTGGGTTGGAAGGGACCTTAAAGATCATCCAGTTTCATCCCTCCTGCCATGGACAATTCTCAGTAGACGAGGTTGCTCAAAGCCCCATTCGACCTGGCCTTGAACACCTCCAGGGATGGATAGATACCATGGTGAAGGAAGATTAGCTTAAAACAGGAGACAATGTTAGTCAAGTGAAAATGGTCAGCCCTAGATCATGAAGGAATTTTCACTGGAAATTACAGAAACATTCCTAGCCATGAAAGCAGTAAGGTATTGGAGAAGCCTTTCAGCAGGAGGAATAGGAACAAGAAATAAAACGAGATTTAAGGTAGAATTTGTTCACCTGTCGAATGACATGGTGTGACCACTGGGGTTATCAGATGACTGAACTGAGTGCCGGCAGAAATCCCTATTTGAAAAGGATTCATTTTGAAGTTTGCCCATAGAAAATGTCACAGTCACCTGAAGTTTTGATTTTGAAGAAAGTAGGTTTTTTGACTGAGAACCGCTCTTCAATATCCACAGCATTCCAACCACGTCCGTATTGATGAAGCAGCGCATGGTACCCTCTAATTAGCTGCTGTATCAAGAGTCTGTGAACACGCTTCACGCTTCAAGCACCGAATGGCAGGGCTGGAAAATAACTCAAAGTGGACTGGTAAGTCCACAAAGTCTGTCAAGACGATTCTTGGGTTCTGTATTTTTTAAAGACAATCCTGTTTGCTGGAAAGCTTCAGCTCTCATTTCGACTATTTTTGTGTGTCTTCCTATTTACTGAGATAGAGACTCCATATTCAAATAGAATTACACAGACAGCTTTTGTGGGGAGAAATATCTGAACTGTTTGATTTTTGCAAGGTTAGAAAGCTGTTTGTCTGTCTCTTTGAGTCCCCAAGCCATTTGGTCACGAAGAGAGCCATCACGGCTGAGTTTCAGAAGGCTGGGGAAAGATAAACTGCAGAACTAGAAGCTCTGTACTTGTCAAACATCAATGTAAGAGACGTTATCTAAAGTCTCCTACAGACTTCTTGGAATTTCTTTCTCTAAAAAAAAAAAAAAATTAAAAAAAAATCAAAGAAATTAGATAAAGCTTTATACAAATTTAGAATACGTGTTTTGTTCTGAATATTATGGAGGTGTCCAGCTTCTACATGATCAAAACGATAGAAAAGCCTAATGACCTGCCTCTCTGAACCACAAACCAAACCCCTTGTTTGAAAACCAGTAAGACTCGTAGATTCTGAAGCACGAAGACGAAATCACCCAGAACTTAAAAGTCATGGTACTGCCTGGAGTATGAGGGCTACTTTCCCCCGCTGGCACAATTATGGATTTTAGTAGACGTGTCCAGGGGATTGGACTGATGGGTGCTAGCACATGGAAAGAGTTGTTCCGTATCAAAACGTCGCCCGCAGAAACCATTCCAGCATCGGGGAACCGTGTGGTCTGACTTTCAGCCTAATGCAGATGGGGCCAAAGAGTCATTTGAGAATTAGTTCAAACGAACCCAGCAATTTTCTGGCACTTTGCAAATAAAGTGCACAAAACAAAGTATGATTTATATTTCAAAGAGAAGGAACATACAATTCTTACGCTGCCCCGTATTGCATTAGGTATTGATCACAGCCCACTACTTTTTATATGGCAACTCTAATTTTTAAAACATTTATTAGTAAAGTGAATCTTCATAAGCAGACAGCATTCCTCTTCGGTGATGTTTAGATTTTCCATTAAAAGCAATTAGTTCACTACAAATAGGTAAACAAGTACCCTCCAGTGACTACCTAACAAAACTGAAACGACTCAGATATTGCATTAGAAAGGAAAAAAAACCAAACAAAAAACAACACAAAACAAAACCAACAACAAAACTTCTGGTATGGGAGATACATTTGCAGCCAGAAACGAAAATGGATGGGGTTGGATTAGATGTATTAAAATAAAAAAAAATAAAAATAAAGCAAGCTTCAAAGACCACTTGAGGAGTAGGGATGCTCCTCCCACACCCGGCGATGCAAACCTTCCTCTTCTAAATGAGCCCCTGCCTCCACGGAGCGAGCCACCAGATGACACAAATGGGTGGCTTCACACGTCACAAGAACTTACTGATATAAGCACCGGATAAGGATCCAAAGAGTCAGAACTTTTTTGTTCTTTATATATGTGTTGCTTCAGCGAGAAATCACCTGCCAACTTCAGGAAAACCTCAGTTATACTTTATCTCAAGGCAACTTCTTGAATGGTAAGCGGAATACGGTTTTCCTGTGGTTCAGATTCTGTTGCTAAATTTTTTGTTGGCCCTATTTTTCTCGGATGAATGATTTCTGTGTTTACAATACAAGGTGGAATGTTTGGAATTCAGATTTAAATTGGGCATAATTTCAGCTAATTGAAGAACTGTATGATACATTCTTAGCAACTTCTAATAAAATCTACTTAATGCAAGTAATATAAAAATAATATGGCATTCTTTCATGTTCAGTAGGACTTTATATTTCTTTTTATTGGCAAAACTTTTTTACTACCTAATTTTTCTTTGGGCCACCAGATGATGTTTATTTTCCCCAGAAAATTAAAAAATAGAAAAAAAAAAAAAATAGAAATAAAAAAAAAACTAGAAATAAAAAAATTTTTTCCAGCAGAAAAAATACCTATATGAAAAAACATTCAAAGTATTGCATCTACCCTGCTGGTAGGTATGAGGTCTGCTTCTCAGGAATGTTTGTTAAAAATGAAATATTTAATCATATTTGCTTAGAATTGACTATTATTACCGAGGGCTTGGTCATAGGTTCATACCTACTAAATATGAAATAAAAAGAATTATTTCAAAGAAAGGCTTGTATCTATTCCACCTAAGAAACAGCCAGTGAAACACAATGTTGGAATTACTTTGATCTCCATTCCATCCTGCAGTTAGAACAGGAATGTCCAGAACTTGGGGACATCAAGCCAAGAGTCAGCAAATCTTAAAGACTATAGCTAAAATATGCAATATTGTACTTCAAGTAATTTCCTTAAGGTATTTTGGCCTTTTTTTTCCTGTCATCAATTGTATTTGTTTAACTAATTTAAAAAGAAACTACAGATTTCCATATTTTGCAAATTCAGGTGTGTAAGGATAATTGTCACTCAATTATATATGTAACCATCTTCAAGATAATGTTTTATTTTATTTTAAAATAATATATATATATAGTTTATTTGCACTATATAACATACATTTTAATAATTCTAAGTTTTTAACAAGTCCTTTTTTCCCTAACCTGACAAAAACATAATTGAATATACCAGAAGTTCTGCTTCACAATTTCAGTGCAATTGCACGGGCGAGAAATAAAAGCGATGCAGACATCTTGCAAAATAAATTATTGATATTTGAAAGAAGTGCAAACCTGAGGGGTGCGATCTGACATAGACAATAGGAACTGCATTCTCTTTGGAAAAATTATTTTTTTGTAGCAGTCTGTAATGATCCATGGAAAACATATGTTGAAGATTTCCAGTGTTAGCTGCTTCTGCAATCAAGAGTCGATTCATTATTCCCAGTTAATTACACAAGAGGTTCAGGTTAAGCACAGGAAAGGTAGGATCCCCCTCTCTCAGATATTAGAATGATGGAAGTGCTTTCAGAAAAATGCTTTTTACACAGGAGAGTCTGAGATTTAAGTGAACCCTCTTAGTTCAAAAAATGAAAGTATAGTCAGGAGAAGCCACAGGGAAGATAGACTTTGGCTGGATAATAGGTACAAGAAGGAAATAATGGCAGGGAAAGAGAAGAAAGAGGGTTAAGCAGCATTGAAATAGAAACAGAGGAGCCAAAGGAGAAGAACAGGCAAAAGAGGAGATAGTAGGAAGGACAGAGAGGTGGTCATAAAATTAAGTTTGAGAAGCCAATGTGAAGGCAGCTGGAAAAAAAACGTGCACTGTGTGTGCTGTAGTAATGTTTCCTTTCCATGCTTGAGGTTGCCACCCTTTGTGCTTATAAAGCGGTGAAATCCGTGAGGTTTTCCATCAGCAGTTCCTCAGAACTATGAGCAGGAAAAGGGTGTGAGCGCCCTGCTTTAGCACACCGTGCTCGTTGAGGAATACACAATCAGTATGTCCCTCCTGAAAATGCTGTTGTGCCTTTTTGCACAATTTTACCTACCCTTGGGATCCTAAAGCCTGGTTCATTCCTCTCTCATCCTCCAAGAGGAGACTTTTCCATTTCACTCTGATTTCAAGCACTTCCTGGCACAAATCCTCATTGATACAACAGTTGTTTTCTACAGACAGGGCTGAGTATGGCGAGATTCACACTCATCCAGTAATTTATAACATATTTCCATCACTCTTTTAATCCTCTAATAACAAAATTTCTTTGGGAACGCGTCTTACCTAAAAAAAAAAAAAAA
>VZRU01002858.1:70258-99632 GCA_013398155.1 Pedionomus torquatus | reverse complement strand
GGTAACAGATGGAACACATTAAAAACCTCGTAGTGGATGAAGATAATGAAGGATGCACCCCGTTGCATTACGCGTGCAGGCAAGGCGTGGCCCTCTCAGTGAATAATTTACTCAGCCTCAACGTTTCCATCTACTCCAAGAGCAGGGACAAGAAGTCACCGTTACACTTTGCTGCCAGGTTAGTAGCCCAGTCGAGGCAATGGACTCGAGGCCATTTTTTTTATTTTTTTTTGCATCCATATGTTTTTAAGAATAATTTCTCTGTTTCTCTTTCAAAGCTATGGGCGCATCAATACATGCCAACGACTTATAAGAGATATGAAAGACCCGAGGCTTTTNAAGAGATATGAAAGACACGAGGCTTTTGAATGAAGGTGATAAGAAGGGAATGACCCCCCTTCATTTGGCAGCCCAGAACGGTCATGAGAAGGTAGTTCAGTTTCTTCTGAAGAGAGGGGCCCTTTTTCTCTGGTAAGTATGGACATTTCCGTGCATTAAGGCAAAAAAAAAGAACCATCACCCAGTAGTCTATGTCCATCTGCTGGGAAATTAACACAATATAAATATAAATACAATATATGAAAGTGTTTAATGTATTAATATATAAATACATAGAAATAGGAGTATACTATATGAGAACATATTTATAAAATAGTAGTAGAACTAAGCTGATTGATTGTGTCTGACACGTAGAATCATGGCTAGCTGTAAAGCAAGGCTTCCAGTGCTGGGAAAACTGAGGTTTCTCTAAATCCAACTAAGAGAGAAGAATATTGAACCTTTTGATGGAAATACTACGTTTTGGAAATACTATGATCACATCAGCTTTCCTTGCAGGCTTGAGTAGGGGTTCTTAGGATTGGTGGTTTGCAGGCAACTTGCCTTGCACTCTAAGTCCTGATCTCACGTCAAAGATCCTCAGATCATTGGCAGCTCCACAAAAAAAAACCCTTCCATGCTCAAACTTTTAAAGCCAGAAGCCAAAGCTACCTAAAATTAAAAGTCCTGTTTCCAAGGCACAGTCTAGAGCTTTAACTTTGGACTCCTGTGCTTTCACATCCACTGCAGCTACAACTTGGAGCTCGGGGTCTGGGTGTCCTGAGGACACTCGTTAGCAAACAGACCTGCTGTACGTTTGTTGTTTGTGATTGTGGAGAACCTGCTGATGGATAACTGTCAAACCCTTTATTTCCAGTGTCCATAGCTGAACTAGTGCACCTAGCAAGGATAGAGATGATAATACAGACATAGACATATAAGAGTACATACATGTTTGCATATCTGTGTGCACACATGTATGTGCGTATGTATAAAGGCTTAGACTTAAATCTGCCATTTTTTAAAAGAAATGTCCTGGTAGGTTCTACGTGGTTAAAACCTTAATGAGTTCTATTATACTAAGTTGAGGTAATATTAATAGGATTAGGTTGGTGTGCTTGCAGTCTTTTGTATATTTACTATCTTTAAATGCAGAATTCCATAAATAGTAGCAGAATATTGCAAGCATTTGTGTAATTTTTAAGGGACATCTGCGAAAGTAGGCTCAATCCAAATATATACAAAAAAGAGAGAGAGAAGAAAAGAGACAGGGAGACCCAAATATCACTACTGAATTGAACTTTTTACTTCTCAACGTTTCATTGTTAATCACCTCATGCTTGACGGAAAGCACAGACATCTCTGCAATAGTTGTGCCAAAGAAAGGAGGCTTGAGTCCGAAGAGGAGACATTTACATTGACTTTAATTTTATAAAGATCTTTCAGTTTATAATTCCTAATCTTGCATTTGTGTTACATATTTTCCACGGAAGCGATTACAAAGGTTGGACAGCCCTGCACCACGCTGCTTTCGGAGGATACACTCGGACAATGCAGATCATTTTGGACACCAACGTGAAGTGCACGGACAGAGTGGATGAAGAAGGGGTATGTGTTCCCATTACATTGCTGGGTTTCTGTCCACTATTACTTCTAGACCAAAAGTCAATAGTATGCGATTGGCGGTTTTCCAGGGTGTATTACATGGGTATGTGTAATGGGCTGGAGAGCAGCCCTGAGGAGAAGGACTGGGGAGTGCTCCTGGAGGAGAAGCTCCACACGAGCCGGCAGTGTGCGCTGGCAGCCCAGAAAGCCAACCCCATCCTGGGCTGCAGCAAAAGCAGCGTGACCAGCAGGGACAGGGAGGGGATTCTGCCCCTCTGCTCTGCGCTCCTGAGACCCCACCTGGAGTCCTGTGTCCAGCTCTGGAGTCCTCAACAGAGAAAGGACATGGACCTGGTGGAATGGGTCCAGAGGAGGGACACGAAGATGATTAGAGGGATGGAGCCCCTCTGCTGTGAGGACAGGCTGAGGGAGCTGGGGCTGTTCAGCCTGGAGAAGAGAAGGATCCGGGGAGACCTTGGAGCAGCCTTCCAGGATCTGAAGGGAGCTCCAGGAGAGCTGGAGAGGGACTCTTGGTCAGGGAGGGGAGTGACAGGACAAGGGGTAATGGTTTTAAATTGGAAGAGGGGAAATTTAGATTGGATCTCAGGAAGAACTTCTTTGCTGTGAGGGTGGTGAGACCCTGGAAGAGGTTGCCCAGAGAAGCTGTGGCTGCCCCATCCCTGGAGGGGTTCAAGGCCAGGCTGGATGGGGCTTGGAGCAACCTGGTGTGGTGGGAGGTGTCCCTGCCCAGGGCAGGGGGGTTGGAACTCCATGGTCTTGAAGATCCCTTCCAACTCTAACCATTCTATGATTTTATGATTCTGTTTCCTTTCCTGTGGCAGATTTAAAGTCTTTATGTTTCACCACTGTTAGAGTTTATTGCTTAGATTAATATAGAGTTGCTGAAATTGTTAACCAGTAATGACTGATGGTCTCCAGAGGTCTCCCTTCCAACCCCACCTCATTCTGTGATTCTCATGGATGCATTGCTGTACTGCTTTTCTGCACAGAACACAGCTTTGCACCTGGCTGCGAGAGAAGGCCATGCAAAAGCAGTGAGGTTACTTCTGGACTATGGGGCAAAAATTCTCTTCAACAAAGCGGTAGCTTCTTTTTTCCATGAAGCAATACACAATAGGAGAAAAGATGTAGTGTCTGCTGTCATTTTACACAAAAGGTAAGATGCACAGAAAAATGCCTTTTGAATAGTTTCTTTCTGTCGGGCTTTTTTTTTTTTTTTTTTTTTTTTTTTTTTTTTTTNTTT
Source organism: Pedionomus torquatus (assembly GCA_013398155.1). NCBI lineage: Eukaryota > Metazoa > Chordata > Aves > Charadriiformes > Pedionomidae > Pedionomus > Pedionomus torquatus. The sequence goes on along the minus strand of VZRU01002858.1, from coordinate 96,445 downwards.
TTTTTTTTTTTTTTTTTTTTAAACTGAGGTTTAGTTCTGAAAACTTGTGGTTTGATAAGTAAGATTTGAGTACACATTTTAAAATTCCAGATGTTATGTTAGGTTCTAGTAAGAGCAAATAAAAAATAGCATCGTTGTAACGGACATCAGATATGTGGCATGTTGTTGTTTTGCATATTGGATTGAGTGCTCAGATTCTGTTAAAAAACACCACATTTAGGAACACGTAATCCTTCCCATGTTTTCCCTCTTCTAGCCTATATAATTTTGGCCTTTCATGTAATGCTTCAACTGCTACAGAGTTTTAATCAGCGTGTGAGTACTGCTGATACCATTCAAGAGATTTAATTGAAAATTGTCGGTTTAAATGGTTTAAAAATGTGGCTGTTCAGTTGCAGTTTAGAATATTTTCAATAGAAAATATTCCGTCTAGAGAAGCCCCACTGAAGGAATAAAAGCATCGCGCCGTTGCTTCCTCGCAGCTCCAGGCAGGAGTTGCAGGAGCACTGCCAGGGTTTTGCTCTATTTGCTGTTACTCACCTCATCTTGTAACCCAAGATTCCAACCGTACTTCAGATTTTACGTTTTTTAGAAGGTCTTAGCAGAGTTGAAGCAATTCTGGTTAATTGATAATAGAGTTAAACGTGCATCGTTCATAGAGAAGCAATCAGTGTTAGGCAATTACTCCTCAAACAGCTGATTTTTTTTCCAATTAGTGGTGTGTAAACTTGTTACATATTGGGATTTGCAAGATAGTGTCTTAAAGAAAACGAAAATAATCTAAAACTATGTAACTTAACAGGAAATTGACCAGTAGCTTCTCTTTTATCCACTTATTTTTGCAGATGGGAGGAAGCTGTTGTGGCATTCTCTCACTATTCTAGTGCCAATAAGTGTCCTTTGCTGGAAATGGTTGAGTATCTTCCCGATTCGTTTAAAGTGAGTTTTCTGCACATATTAAAGAAATGACTGCACAAAATAACCTTGGTTACGTTGCAGCATTTGCTATTTTTTTTGTAATGCTGTCCTCGTTAATATTTATTAGCATAAAGTAGACAAAGTATGAATTCACAAACTGATTTAATCCTATTTTATTGATGGTTTCAGTTTAATTTCTTTAGTTTTAGAAAAACTTATTAGCTTCCTGATGTCAATGGAGTTATAATAGTGGTATAAAAAGGAGTAGGAAAGTGATGTAAGTCAGAAGAGAATTGGGTTCAAAACCATTTTGAGAGATTTTGAGCTTCTGAGCTAACTTAACTGACGCTACAGAAGTGCTTTTTACTGAACTAGCAAGTGAGTTGGTATGTATATATTCACAAACACCGCACCTTTTATACTTGTAAATTAACATGTGGCCTCATAAACTGCATAGTTTAGTCATTTAACTCCCACATGTAAACTCTGGTGTTTTATGTCTTCAAAACACACATCATAAAACCTGACTGAGTCATCACTTCTGTTAAACGGCTGCTGTATTTGAAGGTCAAACATTATATTTCTGATGAATGTTATCTATGTATCACCTGAATTCACTCTTCTGTTTGTCTGCAAAGCTGGTTTTGGACAACTGCATAATCGAGTCTTCAGAGGAAAAGACAAGTCGAGACTTCTATGTAAGTGGCAATGATAATAATTGTTAGAAAATCATCAGCTTGACTTCCAGCTACTCGTACAAGTCTAAAGTCTAATACCCCTTAAATATTTTCTGTAGTTACTTCTATAGTTGGTAAATTGAAATTAGACAATATTTAGCCAANGTAAGTGCATATGATAATAATTGTTAGAAAATCATCAGCTTGACTTCCAGCTACTCGTACAAGTCTAAAGTCTAATACCCCTTAAATATTTTCTGTAGTTAGTTCTATAGTTGGTAAATTGAAATTAGACAATATTTTACCTTGATTTAGGAATAATTCAGTATTTAGTCAACAAAAACTATATTTGAGTCTGTGCTGTTAATATGCATTTGCCAAAAACTCCTCAGTATTATGATGACTTCTAAAAATCACTTCACCACATACTTGCAATCCTCAACCATTAGGGTTGTGTTTTTTTTTTTTTTTTCTCAGCAAAATCACTGATTTAATTCTCTTTATTGCCTCTGTGACACTGAAATGAAAACATTTTAGACTTGAAGCAGGGTATCAGAGGTTATGGATATTTCAAATTAAGAGTGGTAGAAGACATAGTATGCACTTACACACGCCAGAAGCTTGCCTGTGAGAAGCAGTACTATTGCCATCAATGATTCAGAGCCCAATATTTTACTTTTTTCGTCAGTTCCTCTCCAAAATCTTATGCAGTAGATGGTTCTTGCAGTGCTAAGGAGGCAGGGATGTTCTACAGTTATATTACTATTGTGGCCATATTGAAAACCACCTTATCAATGATTACATTGGGTGGTGTCTGCATCATTAACCAAAAAACTTGCAAATTTTCTGCTGCTGTACTTTTTCTTTATATCGTGTTATCAAAGCCGTGTCACTTCTAAAGACAAGCTTTTTCTTCAAAGTTAGTGTTAAACAAATTGCCTTTATGAGAACGACATTATTAAAATTTAGTATTTTAGGAAGAAATATGTACTTTTCATTTTGTTATTCAAAATGGCTATTTAATTGTCTTTCAGTCCCTGATGTGTGTCTTAACAGCATGTGCTGTCTGGCAGAGTAACTAACGATCAGCTTACATCAGTGTTCCAATTATTTTGACACAATATGCCTCTTGTTTTTTTTTCCTTAAGGATAAACTGTTTTAAATTAAGCCCGTGATCTCCATCTTAGGTCACCAGTTTCCTTACATTTAAATGCTGCTATATTTTTATTATTCAGATTGAATATAACTTCAGATACCTTCAGTGTCCCCTGACACTTAACAAGAAACTAAAGGATGGTGAAGACATTTTCTATGAACCACTTACTACTTTAAATGTAAGTTCTTTATTTTACTCTGACATCATTCCATGCTGTCTTGCTTTAAAATCAGCCAGCAGTGTGCGCTGGCAGCCCAGAGAGCCAACCCCATCCTGGGCTGCATCAAAAGCAGCGTGACCAGCAGGGTGAGGGGGGGGATTCTGCCCCACTGCTCCGCTCTGGGGACACCCCACCTGGAGCAGTGTGTGGAGGACTCCCCAGCTCCGGAGTCCTCAGCAAAGGAAGGACATGGACCTGTTGGAGTGGGTCCAGAGGAGGCCACGAAGATGCTCAGAGGGCTGGAGCCCCTCTGTTGTGAGGACAGGCTGAGAGAGTTGGGGATGTTCAGCCTGGAGAAGAGAAGGCTCCGGAGAGACCTTAGAGTCCCTTCAAGTACCTCAAGGGGCTCCAGGAGACATTGGGGGAAACTGTCAGGGAGTGGAGCCACAGGATGAGGGGGAATGGTTTTAAATTGAAAGAGGGGAGATTGAGATTGGATTTTAGGAAGAACTTCTTTGCTGTGCGGGTGGTGAGGCACTGGAAGAGGTTGCCCAGAGAAGCTGTGGCTGCCCCATCCCTGGAGGGGTCCAAGGCCAGGCTGGATGGGGCTTGGAGCAACCTGGTGTGGTGGGAGGTGTCCCTGCCCAGGGCAGGGGGGTTGGAACTGGATGATCTTTAAGGTCCCTTTCAATCCAAACTATTCTATGATTCTATGAAATTAACACACAGAGCACAGGAGAGAATCTGGATGTCTCAGTGGGCAGAGAAGGCAAGACAGTAACAGCTCTGAGCCAGAATGCATCAACTAAAGAACTTCACAGTGTCTTACATACAATTTCCTTTACCTTAGGCTTATACTCAAGTGAAGAAGGTGGGCCAGCCAATTTTGTAAGCACTTGACTTAGCTGGATGAAATAATTTTGATCCTCGTGCTTTCTTGTTTTGCAGGCCATGGTACGCCATAATCGCATGGAGCTCCTCAGTCATCCGGTCTGTAAAGAATATTTGCTTATGAAATGGTAGGTATATTTTAATGTACATAAAATACAATATTGCATGTCGGGATGTAGGCTGTTCTGACTGTGTGCTGTTTACTAAGATGCAAGTATTTATAGTGTTGACTGAAGCAAATGACTTTTCCATATTTAGAATATGCTGATGATTATCGTATAAAATATAGCTTAGCATTTAGCAATGAATCTTTGATATTTAGAGCAAAGGCAACCACTGTCGTTGTTTCCACTTTATTACAAAAATACATAATAGGATTGAATATTGAAATAGAATAGGATTGAATGTTGAAAGGCTGGGGGAGTTAGGGCTTTTTAATCTGGAGAAGACTGAGGGAGGATCTGATCAACACCTATAAGTACTTAAAGGGTGGGTGTCAGGAGGATGGGGCCAGTCTTTTTCCAGTGGTGCCCAGGGACAGGACAAGAGGGAGAGGGCACAAACTTGAAACATAAGAAGTTCCATCTAAACATGAGGAGGAACTTCTCTGCTGTAAGTATGGCAGAGCCCTGGAAAAGGCTTCCCAGAGGTGGTGGAGTCCCCATCTCTGGAGACATTCCTAAACCCTGCCTGGACACTTTGCTTTGCAGTCTGCTCTAGATGGCCTGGTTTGGCGTGGGGCCAGAGGTAGATGATCTCTAGAGATCCCTTCCAACCCCATAGCATTCTGTGATTCTGTGATTGCCAAGTTGAAAAGAAAAGGAACAGTATTTCAGAATGGCTAATGCACTTTTGGCCACATAAAGCTTGATGGAGAGGTTCATCACAAAAGGACCCTTCAAGAAATGTTTGTGCATGCTCTTTTAGATTTGTTAAGTGTTGTAATTTTAACATTCTTACTTTCAAGGATGGCTTACGGGTTTCGAGCGCATTTGATGAATTTAGGCATATATTCCCTCGGTCTCATCCCTCTGACTCTTCTGGTCACTCACATCCAGCCAGGAAGACCTTTGAATGGAACAGAGATCTATGAAGCAAGACCATTAGAATATGAGGTACTGAGTTTTTTTACTAGTTACAGTAGTAAACAGGTATGATTATCTAAATAATTTCTAGAATTATTTATGAATTACCAACTCTAAGGAATAGAATTGAAGTGTATATTTTTAAGCATCCAGTGGCACCTGTTGTAGATAATTTTCAGTTCTCATTTCTTATTGTAGATAATTTTCAGTTCTCATGTCTTATTTTAAATCCCTTCTGAAAATTTCACATCTGGTACATCATTACTTTCGTTTCTTCCTTGAAGTGAATATTTTTTTATTGTTGAAGAAGGAAATTAATGTATATTTAATTATGAAAAGACAGAAAACAGTGGATTCTTGAGCTTTCTATAACCTTTTAATTTTCAGCCAAAATAACAGGATGTTGCACATTTAAAATTTTACGTAGAAAGACCAGTGCTTTGGGGTATTCAAATACATCTTTATTTAGATATAGTACATATTACTTTCCCTGTCAGAGCAGGGTCATGCAGAGCAGGTTGTTCAGATGGAATTTCCTGCATTTCACCGTGTGCCTGTTGCCCCTTGTCCTGTTACCGGGCACCACTGAGAAGCTTGAAAACTGTCTTCTTGACATGTCGTTTAGATATCACCCAGCATTGATGAGGTCCCCTGTCAGTCTTCTCTTCTCCAGGCTGATCAGCCCCAGATCTCTTAGCTTTTCCTCACTGAAGAGGTGTTCCAGGTCCCTAATCATCTTTGTATCCCGTTGCTGGACCCACTTCAGCAGTTCCCTGTCTTTCTTGAACTGGGGGACCTCAAACTGAACACAGTGCTCCAGATGTGCCCTCCCCAGGGCAGAGCAGAGGGGGAGGTTGACCTCCCTCAACCTGCTGGCCACACTCTTTTTAATGCACCCCAGGATGCCACTGGCCTTCTTGGCCACAAGGGAACGTTACTGGCTCATGGGGAACTTGTTGTCCACCAGGAGTCCCAGGTCTCTCTCTACAGAGCTGCTTTCCAGCAGGTAAGCCCCAACCTGTACCAGTGTGTGGGATTATTCCTCTCTCATCAACTGAAGAAATCAGACTTGCCAGGTCCACCGCTATAGGAGAATGAGGCTTTAGGAAAGAAGACATTGGTGCAACTGCTTGATGCCCTTTTTGTAAATGTTTCCTTCCTGCGGTTAAAACTAAGCAGTATTCTGGCTTTCGAGAAGGCTGACTTGTCCCTAAGCTGTACAAAGACTTCCAGAGAAGGAACTTCAAGTTCTGCTCTTTGTTGACCCTGTGAGGACAACTCATACTTAGTGTTCCACTTCTGTCTGCTTACGAAGGGCAGGAGAGTCACAGAAACTCTGTCTCCACAACATGAAGCTGTATCTACTGAGAAGACACATCTGTCTTCTGAAACCCTGAAACGGTAACATACTGGTGCTAATGGAGACAAGTTTTTGTGGAGAGGTAAACTCTTCAAATTACCCATTTCAAATAAGTGACTAAACCCAAGGATTTTAGAAAGAGAAAAAAAAAAAAAAGTAAGTAAGAAAATATTTTATGGTCTTGGAGAGAAAGACATTACACTGGAATAGGAACTCCAAAAGGATATGCTGTTGGAAATATGAAATAAATTAAACTCAAGGGATATAAAAGGTTCATGAGGATATCCTGATGCATTAAAAATTTCTGGAGAATCGCATACCCAGCCCAGTGAGTGCTTCGTTCTCAAAGATTCAGACGCCAGAAGACCTGGCAGAACTGGAAGAGTTCATGCTCCGCTAACTCACCCTTCTTTCTGGTGGGAAGAGATGGGAGAATGACAGGAGCTGCGTCCAGCAGGTGGGAATGACTCAGACTGACCCAGGTCCTTGAATCATCAGAAAGTGGGTAGAAGAAGCATAGTTGGAAGAGAGAGTCCTCTCCTTCAATGAGGAATGGTGCCAGCTGGTGTAGGTGCTGCTTGAGAAGACTAGAAATGTCATGTACTGGAGGAGACAGTGCCCCAGGAATGGGAATGGAGTGGGCAATACCAGCTCTGAAGAAAGCTCAGTGTTTGAGAACGTGGTTCTTGTCGCTTAACCCAGGTTCAAGAGGGACATGGCAGTGGGGAGGGTGCTGATATGTATTACAGCACCGCTGAAAAGTGAATTTGTGGTCTGCCTATGAGTTAACGAATCCCTCAGGTGGGGAATTACCTCTTCAAGGTCTTTATGAAAGATGAAACTTGCTTTTGTCATCTGTGACAGTAGAAGGCTTTGGACAACAAAGTTATCTTCATCTATCCTGGTTGTAAAGGGAGGCATCAAAGAGAGCAGCCCCATGTAGACACCAGGACTTCTGATGTCTCCAAAGGCTCCTGTTGCCATTCTGGATACAGCAACATGATGATGAAGTTGCGGAAAACAGAATTTGTCTTCATCCAGGGGCAAAAAAATACTGAAATATTTGGCATAAATGGTGCAATTTCAGTTTCCCAAATCAAATAGCAGTAATAAGGAAGCTGCACAGCAGGTATAGGAGTGTTCAAGCGTACATACTTGCTTTGAATTCCTTAGGTGCAGTATACATGACGTGGATCACATGGGAAGACCTTAGAGCAGCCTTCCAGGATCTGAAGGGAGCTGCAGGAGAGGGACTCTTTGTCAGGGAGTGGAGTGACAGGACAAGGGGGAATGGTTTTAAACAGGAAGAGGGGAGATTTAGATTGGATATTAGGAAGAACTTCTTTGCTGTGAGGGTGGTGAGGCACTGGAAGAGGTTGCCCAGAGAAGCTGTGGCTGCCCCATCCCTGGAGGGGTTCAAGGCCAGGCTGGATGGGGCTTGGAGCAACCTGGGCTGGTGGGAGGTGGGGGCTTGGAACTGGAATGGTTGGAACTGGATGATCTCTGAGGTCTCTTCCAACTCTAACCGTTCTATGATTCTATGAATAAATACTAGTAAAGCAGAATTTAGATAATAATAACTTTATTTGAAGCAAGCTGACAGAGGTTATTAACTAGACAATATAACATATGTAGTAGGTAGAGCTGAAATAAGTGTTCATTTAATAACTTCTAATTTGTTTTGTGCTCTGGTTTTTGTTTCAGAACTCATACTTCACAAGGGTGTGTATGTGTTTAGTTTTAATTATGAGTTTACTGGGAATCTGCAAAGAAATATTTCAGCTCATTCAGCAGGTAAATACATGGAGAAATAACATTAATCAGACAGTGTGTTTGCATAGCAGTTTGTGTGATATTGAAGTAAATTTGATTTTTTCCCTAAATTGCCAATATATAAGATTAAAAAGTGAGAAGAGGATTTAAATAGTGTGTTGAATTCAAGTCTTTTAATGATGCATGACTTTTAAATGTGCATCTGTCTCTCTTAAATCCTAGAAATTGAAATATTTGTTGGATTACTCCAATCTACTGGACTGGACAATTTATACTACAAGCATAATTTTTGTGTCTTCTTTATTTATTAATACACCAGCTCATTTGCAATGGGAATGTGGAGCAATTGCTGTGTACTTGTCTTGGATGAACTTCTTGCTTTACCTTCAAAGGTAAAATATATTCACATGCTTTACAAGAAAACACTTCTAATATTTTCAGTTATTTTACATATCCGACATCGTGACTGACCAAGTGTGACAGCCCTGGTTTTTTATTTGTATTTTTTTCAAGCTATACAAGTTTTCCCAGGTTAGGACCATAGGAACGCTTCAATCTAATGAGTTGTAAAGTGTTTTTCATGTAGAGAATCACATCGTGTATTATGGCGACTGAAGAAATAACAAGATTTAGTTTAATGTTAAGTAAGCAAAGCCACTGCATGTATCTTTTTTTAAAACACCTTTCCTTATACTGTATAGACTTTCACTTAAAATTTCAGAACAAAAGGATATGAATTACAAGAGGGAAAAGGGAGCATATTTTAGTAAAGTAATACATGGGAGAAAGTAAATTCTTCTATTATTTTACAGATTAAATGGCAAGTCCTGCTTTTTACACACCACAGTGTCCTGTGAAGGAATTAGAACAGATGAAATTACTTCCTTAGTTAACATTGGGTCTGTTTATTGTGGTCAGTTTATTATTATTAAAAATTATTATCTGTTGGTGGTACAATAGTATCCAAGAGTTGTGGGCTGCAGGAGAGCTGGGTGGAGGGAAGAATGATGTGGGTGTAGTGCTTAAGACTAATAAATTAAACATGTTTGCGCCTGAGCTGGGCTGCTGTGGACAAAGATGAGGTGTGGCCCATCAGTAAAAAAAAAAAGAGGTGATTTGAAGCTGTTCAGAACATAAGGGTTGACCGTGTGTGATAACATCCTCCTTAACATCCTCTTCTGAGTCTTACTGTGCATACAGACACGTCACCCCCCAGGAGGTCTGGAAGGCAGACGGACAAACAGAGCATTTGCTGATTAATTTCAGGCCCTTTTTACTGCAGTTGGGGTGTTTAAGGAGGAGGTCTGTAAAGAGAGTTAGTGTCGCAAAGGGAGAGACTATCTTTATGATACTGGCTCTGCTGGCAGACCTTGTCCTACCTGTGTCTGACCCGAGATGATTTACGAATGGGCGAGTCCTCTCTGCTGCATCCTAAACAGTTAAAAACCTAAACAGTTAAAAAGTAAATTGATAATTTCTCAGCCTTCCTTCTTCTGCTAGGTATAATGCTTCCCTGCCCTGAAGAGCAGAACTCCACACATTGTTTTTCTAACTCATTCACTTCTCAAATCAACCCGTAGACTTCACTGGATTTTTGCCAAACAAACGAGTAAATAGGAGATCAGGTTGCCTTTGCTTCCAGCTTGATCTTTTCAGCCTTGAGCGTAGTATATCAGAGGGAAAGTCCTATGGTGGGATTTTTCCAGTAGCATTAAACTGGTCATCTGCTACCTGAAGCTGGCAGAGGACATAGATTCCCAACTTCAGGTTTTGGAGGAAAAAGTAGTTCAATCTGCTTTATCATGAGTCATGTTCTGAGATCTAGGCTTTGTTTAAGCCACAAATGGGAGGAACTTCCCAGATGGCAGATGTTGCTGAAAACACAGGTGTCTTAAATTTGTGCTACTCCCTTTCTCTTCCTGACTGTGTTTCTTTTTGTTTGCTCCTTTTCCATAATTTGTAGTGTCATCATAAGCCAAATCTCTTTAAGTCAGGCTGCTAGATGCATCACGGTGCCAGTTGCCCTTGGTTCTGGTTGCTGATTTGCTTCCAAAAATGAGATAAATTCCCAATGTAATTATTGGGAGTGCAGTTGAACGATACAGTTGTACAATATTGTACTGTCTGTGGATGTGGAGAGAGTAAAGTTGTCCATGAAAAATACTATCTTGAAGAAATACTGATCTGGTGCATTAAAATATAAGATGATATAGTTGAGGCTTGCTGTAAATAACATTACTTTCATTCTCTTGGATGTGAAAGTGCAACATGTTTATACCATCTCTGTTTCAGAGAGGCAAAATGTCCTTTTCACATGTGAAAATCAGGGTCGCTTATTGCCTTACACAAATAAATTTAAGGGACTCTCACTCCAGTATTTAATTTTCCGTATCTTTTCTGTTTCCTCCCTGCCTAGATTTGAAAACTATGGCATCTATGTTGTGATGTTCTGGGAAATTTTGAGGACTTTGATTCGGATTGCTGTCGTTTTCTTTTTCCTGATATTGGCCTTTGGGTTGAGTTTCTTTGTCCTTTTGGGTTCACAGGTGAGTTGAATGTAATTTTTATCACTGTAACTACTATTTTTGCTGAAGGAATCTCAAGGGGTTATTTACAAATTTCGTCGGTTTGGGTATTTTCTTGATTTTGGTATTTCTTCTTCTTTGCAGCAAACATACAGCACACCTCTGCTTTCTGTAATGAAGACTTTTGCCATGATGCTGGGAGATATTAATTACCATGATGCATTCCTTGATCCGTTACTAAGCAGCGAATTGCCATATCCATTTCTTAGTTACACCGTTCTCATTATATTCACCTTGCTTATTCCAATCCTTCTCATGAACTTGCTAGTAAGTAAACTACTCACTAATATACAAAAGCAGTTTAAGCATGGATTTAGACAAAGATTTAGCACATGGAATGACTTTAGTGCTGATTCACGGTATTCGTTATTTAATAAACTGATATTTTCAGTGAGAGATTAAAAAATTGTCTTTCTCTGCATTCATTCCCCCTCCAGTTTATTCTTCTGAGTATTTTTTCACAGTCAACTCTTGCAGGGTTTTCTTGTGTATCTTCAGTTAGTAAATACGATGGAATTTGAGTTGGAGCTGCGATGTATTATTATGAGGTCTTGATAAAGGAAATTGTGGAAGAAGTACTGGAAGGAGAAGATGATGCCTGTTCTAGAGCAGACATAGTTTTAGTTGTTCAACCCCTTGCTGTATCATAACCTATAGGTTGATTTTTTTTCAAAAAAGCCAAAATTTAAATCTTCATTGCACACAAACCAGCAGTCAAGAGTAGTGTTGAAATTAAATAATGAGCCTGCCCTGAAGAAAAAGAATCAGAAAACCTGGTAATGGTGCGAAAGAGGGGAAATATGTAATACATCTTCAGCCACATTCCATTCAGCACCCCTTTTTATTATTTTTTTTAAATTTTTTTTTTTTAGGAAACCAAGCTTTTATATGAGCTAAGCAATAAAAATCAAACCATTTTTTAAATGGTTGTTAATTTAATGTTGTTGTGGCTGCCCCATCCCTGGAGGGGTTCAAGGCCAGGCTGGATGGGGCTTGGAGCAACCTGGTGTGGTGGGAGGTGTCCCTGCCCAGGGCAGGGGGGTTGGAACTGGATGATCTCTGAGGTCTCTTCCAACTCTGACCATTCCATGATTCTATGAATTTCTACTTTTCATTGTAAAATGGAAGCTGCCTCTGTAACAGCAGTATTGAAGAATCAAAAAGAAGGGATATTATTCTTCTCAGATCTTTGAAGTAGCCCTTTAATGCCACATTGGTAGACAATTGGCATTAAAACTTGACATTTTAATGGGTTTTCCAAATATGCACAGGAGAGATGTGTTTCCAAATTGAAGTGAAACAAAAGAAATTTAATTTCAGAGTCAGTTTGGTTTTAAAAGTGAAAATAAGAAATGCAATTGAAATCAGACTATGAGGGAAAAAAAAAAAAAAAAAAAAAAAAAACCAAAATCTTTCTTGACATTTTCAGATAGGTTTGGCTGTTGGGGACATCGCGGAAGTACAAAAATACGCTGCTCTCAAAAGGATTGCAATGCAGGTGAGTAGCATAACGTGGAAACACCAACTCTAGGGAGTAGATATCATTATTTTAATACTGTTTAGGCAATTAGCTGATTTCTCATCGACATCCGTAACTCGCATCTTAGCATCTCTGTAAAGCAACTTGGGGAACACGGACGTCCTAATCTGGATCTCGTGTTTTTGTCAGTTTGAGTCATTTTCAAGGAAATGCATAAGCAAATGTATTTTTAAGGAACTTTTGAACAGTCAGTTCCATAAATTCTGAGTTATTCCAAAAGCAGAATCTCAAAATGAGTAAACGTGATTCTTGGAATTGGAGAGAGTTGCCTTTCAAGGAGAGAATCGATGCGGGGAGAAGATTAAGGTACACAGAAACCAAAAGGACACGGAGTTCACAGCAGTGTAGGCTTACACTGGTCTGTGTACTGAGGAGATGCTGTGCAGTACCAGCTGTAACTAAGGAACTTAACATCACATTTCTAACTGTTTTGAGTTATCTCACGATCTGTAAAGGCACCTAAGAAAATCGCTGTTGAAATCAGAAACGTTCGGTAATCTATATGCTTTTGAAAGCCGTGTCTATATGCATCTTAGATATTTTCAAAGTAGTTTTTCCAAATGTAGTCCTCCCAGCTGACACATACTGGAGCTAGGGCAGTAGTGTGACTTCCTCAAATTTTAATTTTAAGGAATTATAACCTTGGCATGCAGTTTCTAAAAGCTTTTTTTTTCCCCTTTGGAACTGCGCATCAAGTTTGACTTTGACAGAGATTCACAAAGTAGACACCTGTCAAATAAAGAATATAGACTGCCTCTCGCTGACGTGTTGTTAGGAACTCTGTCCACCTGCTTTCTTGAAGTTCTGCTCAAAGTCTGCACTGTGAGAGGAGGTGCCCGTTCATAGCATCGCTGCGGAGAGTGGCTTTGCCTGTGTTTCCTCCTGACTCGGGCTTTCCTGGAGAAGTTTCAGAGCCTACCAGGTGACTGAGCACAAAGAGGGGTTTGCACAGGCAGAACACCCAAGATTTCAGAAATAACTTGTAGTAGTCACGTAGCTTTAAATTGTGTGTTGTACTTGTGTAGTTTGACTCACTTTAAAGAGAATTCTTCAAATAATAATTTCTTCCTAAGAGATAGAAATGCTAGAGACAAATTACTAAAGCAGAGGTATAAGGGGCAGTTCTTTGAGCACAGGAAGGACACGGAACTATTGGAACGGGTCCAGAGGCTGGTTGTGAAGATGCTCCAAGGGCTGGAGCCCCTCTCAGCAGTGAGGACAGGCTGAGAGAGCTGGGGTTGTTCAGCATGGAGAAGAGAAGGCTTTCCGAAGACCATAGAGCCCCTTCCAGTCCCTAAAGGGGCTCCAGGGGAGATGAGGAGGGACTCTTGGTCAGGGAGGGAAACATAGAACGAGGGGGAATGGTTTTAAATTGGAAGAGGGGAGATTTAGATGAAATTTCAGGAAGAACTTCTTTTCTGTGAGGGTGGTGAGGTGCTGGAAGAGGTTGCCCAGAGAAGCTGTGGCTGCCCCATCCCTGGAGGGGTTCAAGGCCAGGCTGGATGAGGCTTGGAGCAACCTGGTGTGGTGGGAGGTGTCCCTGCCCAGGACAAGGGGGGTTGGAACTGGATGATCTTGAAAGTCCCTTCCATCATGAACCATTCTGTGATTCTTGTAGCAGTTAGTGCTTTTTGCCTGTTGAGGTATTTCTTTGCCAACAGAGTGCTCAGGAGGGATGTTGTCTTGCAACTCCAGGTAGTAGCATGAAATCTTTATTAAGCACAGAGCCTTGTGTATGTCTGACAGGATTATGGGTGTCTGCCGTAGGCTTATGTGGATCGTCCTGTTCTTTTAGATCTGTACGCTCAGCATTTCTGTAGCAATTTGAGAACGACTGGAAAGGTAGCATCACCCAAAAAGGTACTCTCATACGACATACTTGTTTCTGCCAAGGGAAAACTCCTTTTCTCTCAGGGATTCCAGTAGCATCTTGATCTATACTGACTGTCATAGTCTAGTGAAAGGGTAGAGCACAATCAGAGAGACAAGGACGACTTTCCTATTATTATTTGTTCTTAAAACCCATAGCTGTGACAGGTATTTTGTCTTTGGAAAGTTTGTGCCCCCTAATTCTCTACTGCAGCCCACAGCCTATTGAGCTTTTTGAGCCATTACACAAGAGTTAACTCACTTTTGGGACCACTGTAGTTCTAAGAGAAGGCATCTCTGTGGAACAATGAATTCTGCTAAGATGCTCAGCTGCTACGACCGGATGGTTTTCATGGCTGGACTCTTCAAATATTCTTCCCTTGTTTGCAGCACAGAGATCCTCTGGGACCTGACATCTAGTAGTGATTTGAATATTATGACATGATGATTATATTTTCACGTGATAGTGTGTCTTTATCTCAAGAGAATGTATCTTTTTCTTAATACAAAACTACTCCTAGGTTAATCTTCACACCAATTTAGAGAAGAAGCTGCCAATTTGGTTTTTGAGCCGAGTGGACCAGGAATCAATCACTGTCTATCCCAACAGGCCAAGATACTGTGGATTTATGGTAAGATGGCACCTCTTAAACTAAAGAATTCTTAGGAAAATGCCATGTGGTTGACTTTGATGCCATACTCGTGGTTTGACACGAGTTAATGACTCGGTCATTAACTGACATTAGTGGAATGCTGATTAGACCTTGACTATCCTCAGTGAAAATGATAAATCAGGTGTAATTAGTGTTTGAATTCCCAGCGATCTCTGACTTTACTAAGTGAGAAAAGCTACAGAAGTTATTCAGACGAAAAACAGAATTGCTGCCTTTTGGCCTTTCTCCTTTTATTTCTTTACTTTGCGTTTCAGCTCTTGTTGGGAGACGAAATTTTCTGATGATGACAGATTTTGCAAAAAACATACATACAAAAACTTAACAAAAAAACATACAAAAAACTTCATAGCAGAAACTCTTTTCAACTTTAACGCTGTGTGGAGACTCTTACCATTCCCTTATGAGGGATTTTAAAATCCCTTGTCCAACTCTAGTGTTTGATTGCATTTTGGTCCCGTGCTGTGTTTAGAGCGTGTTCCAGTATTGCTTCGGGTGTGAGGACTCCGCCACGGATGCCCAGAGCACGGATACGACGTTAGAACTGGAAGTTCTGAAGCAGAAATACAGGTATGCGTTGTGTTATTTTACTGCTGGAAAAACAAGCAGAAGCCAAATTGAAAGTGTACTCCTATTTCTAAAAATGTTCTGAAGCTTCATACTGTGCCTATGAAGTAAAATGCCATGCATCTTTAAGCCAGCTGCCTCGCTTGGTAACTCACTGGGTATTTTATATTCTGTAATGCATTTACCTTCAAAGTACTCCTGTGGTAGAGAGATAATTCCATCCCGTGGAAGAGAAAGAGGGAGTGCGTGTTTGCTTATTAAAGTAAACGGATGTAATGGGGAAAATGCATTTTCGGTTCAGAATCAGAGCTTTTCAAGGGTTATTTTCAACTCCCAACTGAGGTCATTCCAATCGGTTTGCAAATAGGCACAATCTCTAACTGATTTTTCCACTGGGCAGGTAGTAAATCTGCTTCAGATTGTTTGCTCAAAAAATGGACTGGTGTCCCTGGTTCTCCTTGGAACCAACTACCAGGTTCCCAGTGCCTGGGAAGGAATCCTCTGGGCGAACTTTTCTTCCTCATCTTACCTATATATCCATAAGAATGGTTTCAGAAAAGCCTTCCGTGTGTTTTCAGCCAGGAAAATCTATTCTTTATCACCATCTCACTCTCCCCTGCTCTTTTTCTCTGTTTTGTTTCTCCTTTTTTTTTTTTTTTTTTTCCCAATCTGCTAGGTTTATGAACCTGCACAGATTCTCATTAAGTATATTTTTTTGCATGAACTCAACAAGAGTTGAAGGCGTGAGATGCAGGGCCACAAAGATGGTCAGAGGGTTGGAGCCCCTCTGCTGTGAGGACAGGCTGAGGGAGCTGGGGCTGTTCAGCCTGGAGAAGAGAAGGCTCCGGGGAGACCTTGGAGCAGCCTTCCAGGATCTGAAGGGAGCTCCAGGAGAGCTGGAGAGGGACTCTTGGTCAGGGAGTGGAGTGACAGGACAAGGGGGAATGGTTTTAAACTAGAAGAAGGGAGATTTAGTTTGGATAGTAGGAAGAACTTCTTTGCTGTGAGGGTGGTGAGGCACTGGAAGAGGTTGCCCAGAGAAGCTGTGGCTGCCCCATCCCTGGAGGGGTTCAAGGCCAGGCTGGATGGGGCTTGGAGCAACCTGGTGTGGTGGGAGGTGTCCCTGCCCAGGGCAGGGGGGTTGGAACTGGATGATCTTGAAGGTCCCTTCCAACTCTAACCATTCTATGATTCTATTATTATTATTATTCCTATAGAGAGGAAAGGAGTCCACCGTTTTATAAAATTATTTGGGATAGAATAACTGAATAACTTGTGGCCATTTCACTGTGGAAAGTTCTTTGTATTGCTCTGAAAATATTGGCTGAAAATTTGGTTTTGGCCTGTTGTCAGTATGTTTTTCTCGTCGGAGTTGAAAGCAGAGTTCTGTTCCTACTGAAACTAATGGCAATCAGCACGGAGTGTAAACGGGGTTTCGTTTTGATTTGATTTGGGGTGGGCTTTTTTTTCTTTTTGTTTTATATTAATGTTAGCTCATGGCTGCAGTATTTTAATTATTGCGCGGGGGAGAAAAGGGCAGCTACATCTAAAGAAGCCCCAAACTGTTTTTCCTAGAGAATCTTTTTATTTGCTGCTGCAATTCTGTGAGTCTAGACATTCTGAAAAGTAGATTTTCAAAAAGCCTGTTCAGTAGCTTTATGAAGGCGGTTTCTAGACACATTTCCCCTTTTTTATTTCATTGGTTCTTAAAAGATAGCAGCTACTGTGTTTGGTATGTGTGATGTTAACTCTTTATTCGCATCAATTGCACTTTGGGTAGCACTTTTTCAAAGAGCTCAGTACCAGTTATCTCTCATGTGCTTATGTTAAAGTAGTTGTGAAGTTCCCTAAATATTTGTGGATGCTTCATTGCCGTTTCAAATCTGAGCCCTTTCCCTTGCCAGACAACTGCAGTCAATAGGAAAATCTTTTGATAGAAGTGTTCAGAATTTTATCTTGAGAGTGAAGCTGCTCTCAACCTGAAATATTTTGTAAGTTACTTTTCTCAAGAACCAGGAATTTGTTCTTCACTCTTATTTCTTGAAACCTGGAGAAGCACCCCAGCTTTAAGAATTAAATATAGGCCAGGTAGTATTCTTTGTTAGCAAGAGGGTGAAGCTGAGGACTGTCGGGTCTTTTACATCTGTAATTTTAATGACTAAAATGTCCTTTGTCCAAATGACAAAGCCTGCTGTATGCATATCTTCCCTTTTTATATATATATTTTTTTTTTGGTGGGTTTTTTTTAGGCTCAAAGATATATCAACGCTGTTGGAAAAGCAACATGACCTCATTAAATTGATTATCCAGAAAATGGAGATAGTGTCGGAGGCTGAGGACGAAGACAGCAACGATTTGTTTCAGCACAAGTTTAGGAAAAGGCAGTTAGAGCACAAGAATAGCAAGTGGGATACGGTGTTAAAAGCTGTTAAAACAAACGTGTCTAACCCAAGCACAGAAAAGAGCTTCTTCTAGACGTGGCTACGATATCGCCTTGTATTATCATTTTTGGTTTATTTTAGGGTCACTTCTCTTATTGTCTGTGCATAATGTTAATGTGATACATCATGTATTCAAGTAGGCAAAAAAAATAATATGCCAGATCCGAAAAAAAACAACCCCAAAGGATGCAGGTGCTGGAGACAGTATTTAAGGAGAGTGAAGATGTCCACATCCCAAAAGCGGCTGGCTAATCAAGAAGGTGTCTCACTGGCCAGAAGCCAGCCTGGCTGTCCTGAAGGTTTCCAAGGCTTCTGTCAAACTCTGGTCCTGGCTTTGGCCCTGATGCTCTTACATCTGGACTTAATTACGTTACGCGCTGTTACAGATATTTTTAGACTTTCCGAATTTTTAGAAATTCAAACTCGAAATCATTTAGTATCCGGCTGTTTTGAGAGAGCCAATGGGCTTTATGTAGCTTAAAGGAGAAAAAAAAATAATAAATCTAACCAACCAGGCAAATTGTGTTGGAAGTTTTGCTGAGTAAGGACTGCAGGATCAGGCCTGAAAGGTAAGAAAAAATAAATAAAAAAAAAATAATCAAGGAAATGTCACATGAGGGGAAGGACCAGTTTGTTTTGTGGACCACGATACGCGGTTCTCAGAGGGTTCATTTGTACTAGCATGCGTGTAGCCGCCGTAGAACGACGCGTGAAATAGTAGTCGTTTACAACTTGCTGTCCTTCTACTGCTGATGTGATTTTTTTGGCCTTCCCGATAACCTAAAAACTGACTTTGCTACTTGAACCCGCACTTTGGTTTTATTATTTATTTACCGGGTATTCAGCGCATTATGGAATATACAGGAGTATATCGAATGTGGAAATAAACATGAACTAAACTCTGTTTGAGTGCTTGTGTGTATTTTGTTTAAAACCAGCTCTAATACACAAATGATGACCATAAGGGGTTGTAACGCTCTGTTGTCTGCTTTCAAATTCAGACATTTCCGTGAAGAGCTTAATATACGTTAATTCTTCATGTAAAGAACACCTGGGATGCCTGTTGATGTAAGAGGCAGCCACCAGGAGGTGGATTCACACGGTGCAGAATGTGTCCCGGGCTTCAGAAAAAAGACACGGGGAGCTGCGCTGTGAATTAGTTGAGACTTGGACCTTAAAATTGCCTGTCCAGTGGGGAAGATGCTGGTGAGGACCCAGTTATTTGTCCCAGCTTTGAGCTTTTAAATCCTTGCCTGGTCAAAGAGAGGAAGGAGGAGGTTATCACTGGTTATGCCTGTTCTGCTACGTTTTCTGAGGTCAGCAGTTGCCAAGGGACTCTGTAGAGATTCAGGAGGCCTTTGGGGTCTGTTTCTCTTCAAAATTCCGTACCTTTGAATCCCGTGGCTTAAATCCACCTCAGTTGGAACTGAAGGTGTTTGCTGTTTGAAAGTGCATCGTTGTGTCCATCTCCAGAGCGCATTCCGACTGTGCTGCTGAGGTTTGGTGTCTACCATCACCCTCCCCTTCCCCAGTGGGAAGGAATACAGTGCACGGAGCAATAACGGTGTCTCCAGTTTTCTCTTGGCAGCCAGGGGAAGAAGAAGGTGCGGTGAAGGACACTGCATCTGCCCTGCTGGCTGCAGGAGGAGAAGCTGTGGGTGCTGCTGGGACCGAGCCTGATGCGAGACGTCAAACAGGGAGAGTCCGAATCAAGAAAATAAAATGGAAGGTAACTGTAGTCATTGAAACTGCACCGTGGGGATCTATTGCCGTGAAGGGTTTTCCTTCCTTCGGGAAGGACAGGGAACTGCTGGAGAGGGTACAGCAGAGAAGCACCGAGACAATTAAAGGCTTGGAGCATCTCTCTGATGAGGAAAGGTTGAGGGACTTGGCTCTTTTTAGCCTGGAGAAGAGAAGACTGACGGGGGATCTGATCAACACCTAGAAATACTTCAAGGGTGGGTGTCAGGAGGATGAGGCCAGTCCTTTTTCAGTGGTGCCCAGGGACAGGGCAAGAGGAAATAGGCACAAACTGGAACATAAGAAATTCCATGTAAACATGAGGAGGAGCTTCTTCACTTTGAGGGTAGCAGAGCCCTGGTAGAGGCTGCCCAGAGAGGTGGTGGAGTCTCCTTTCTCTGGAGACATTCCAAACCCACATGGACAAGTTCCTGTGGCACCTGCTGTAGGAGGACCTGCTTTGGTGGGGGGGGGTGGACAGGATGATCTCTAGAGGTGCCTTCCAACCCCGTAACCTCATTCTGTGAGTCTGTTTTTCTGAGCCTCTGTGCCTCTGCGGGATAAGGCCAAGGTAGAAAAATACAGGTTTTATTTCTCCCTTTTTTTTTTTTTTTTTTATTTAAAATTCTTAAAGCCATAAAAGTAATTTTAAATTCCTGAGAATCTGTACCGTTAACACTAGATGGCAGTGAGTGATAACATTTTTGAGTTAGTAAATTTGGCCTAAATGCCTTGAAGCGCAGAGGAACAGCAGAGAGAAAGCATTCAGCATTTGTAGTTTTGAAGTTTAAACCTCTCAGGCCTCTTCATAAATGTCTCAGAGCTCTGCTTAGAGGGCGGCCTCGCAGGACGGGGGTTTAACCTCTTCTGAGCTTTCAGCTGAGAATTTGAGAAATATTTGGTTGGGGCCAGGGGGGTGGGTTTTGGATAATTTTCTCAGTCTTTGCTTCTTTCCTTTAATTAACAGCCATCATTATGGTGGAAAATAGGGATGCTAATGCCGTGGCAAGGTTTGGCTGCATGGAGGACCGTTTGATGGTGGGTGCTAAGAAATTTCCAGACCGCTGAGTGGTTTTCCTTTCTTTTATTGTCTGTGACTTAGCCCTAGCAGGCTCACAACCTGTTAAAATGCTTAGCAGCAGCTCTTCCACAAACCAGAGTGGCTGGACAGCTTGGACATCCCATGTGGGTCTACAGCCTGGATTGGCGCGTTATTAGGAAGTCAGAGGTGATCCTGGTCATGGAAATTCGTAATACACTTGCTCCTTTCCTCACAACACGGTAATATTTAACCGTGATTACTTTCAGCTATTTAATGCAACTGTAATTATCCCGCAGAATAGGAAATGGTGCCAATAAATGTTAAAATTCGAATCCGCAGGAAGCAAGTCTTCTGGAGGGAAGAGGGGCTGGAGAAAATAGAAATAAATATCGCTTAAGCTTGGGTATTTGGTTTATTTTATAATGTATCTAAATAGGGTCATGAAGAGCAAAATGTTTCAGTGAGGCTAAAGGCAAATGAAAGCAGGGTTGGTCATTCTTAATTTCAGCCCCCAAAATCCTTTTGTGTCATCAACAGCTCCTGTTCTGCCCTAATGTGTGCATTGAAAGAGAGATGCATTCCAGGACAGCGGATAAAAATGGGGAGCGAACACTCCTGGTTGCTTTGGCCCCAGTGATAAATCCATTCTTCATTCTCATGAGATGTTGCTATCTCTCAGCTGATCGTTCCTTCAGGAATCTTCTCCTGTGGGGGGTGATTCTCGTCCAGTCATCCCAAATGCCACATGGCCACGATGGTCTTCACTCAGCCCAAGCAGCCTGCAGGGGAAGGGGAACATATTGCTGCTCTGCTGGTTTACTTATAGAATCAGAGTATCATATAGGTTGGAAGGGATATTTAAGATCATCGAGTCTAAATATTAACATTACCGAAATATCACTAAACCATATCTCTAAGCACTATGTCAACCCATCTTTTACATATCTCCAGGATGGTGACTCTACCGCTTCGCTGGGCAGCCCATTCCAATGCTTAATAAACTTTTCCGTCTAAAAATTGTCCCTAATCTCCCATCTGAACCTCCCCTGGTGAAACTTGAGGCTGTTTCCTCTTGTCCCATCACCTGTTCCTTGGGAGGAGAGACTGAGCCCCCCTGGCTACACCCTCCTTCCTCTTTGTAGAGAGCCAGAAGGTCTCCCCTCAGCCTCCTCTTCTCCAGGCTGAACACCCCCAGCTCCCTCAGCTGCTCCTCACAAGACTTGTGCTCCAGACCCCTCACCAGCTCCGTTGCCCTTCTCTGGACCTTCACCAGACCCTCAATGTCTTTTTTTGTGGTGAGGGGCACCAAAAGTGGACACGCTCCCTGATAAAGAATTCTTCTCCAGGTCTCCTGTAGACCGCCTTTATGGTCCACGTGAGTAGAGTATATGGTCTCTTGCTGATCAAAATAGGGCAAGTTTCTCTTTACTGCCAGGACCTCCATGCTAGAACAAGACTTCTTTCTTGGTTTCTATCAGCAAGATCGTTTTCCCAGGGAAGCAAGATAAAGGGATCCTCGTTGCAGCAGCATTATTGTTGTCATTAGGGGTATCCATCTTACATTAACACCCAGCTATCCCTAATTTCAGTTAATTGAGGTCCTTCTGAGGGCAGCTGGGAGATTTGCTCAGTTTTTGGCGGCGGTGACAGGGCGCTGGTTATTCCCAGGCAATAGAAGTGGCAGCAACAACTGTGACAGATGTTGATCCTTGAAAAGCAATGGAAAGATCCCTTTTTACTTCAGAGAGCCCAAAGTCAGCTTCTAGGTGTGCCCTGTTGCAGGCAGCAACTCGAAAAGGATTCAGGCATAGTCAATACAGTGGGTAGACTGAAGGAAAACAAGTCCCGATTCAAGAATCATAGAATGGTTTGGGTTGGAAGGGACTTTCAAGATCATCCAGTTCCAACCCCCCTGCCCTGGGCAGGGACACCTCCCACCAGACCAGGTGGCTCCAAGCCCCATCCAGCCTGGCCTTGAACCCCTCCAGGGATGGGGCAGCCACAGCTTCTCTGGGAAACCTCTTCCAGTGCCTCACCACCCTCACAGCAAAGAAGTTCTTCCTGAGATCTCATCTAAATCTTCCCTCTTTCAGTTTAACACCATTACACCTTCGTACTATGTCTTCCCTCCCTGACCAAGAGTCCCTCCCCATCTCTCCTGGAGCCCCTTTAGGGACTGGAGGGGGCTCTAAGGTCTCTTTAGACCTTTCTCTTTTCCAGGCTGAATACATATTTTTAAACCTGGATCATGTCAGAGGGAGGGAGGGGTATGGTGCTGACTCAGCTCTCGCTCCAGGCTTCTCTGGGTGCTCCCGCATTGTCCATCAGCACGGGTGGCTGAATCTCAGACCCCTGGAGCTGAAAACCCCAAGGTCACCATCCAGCCCCACTGGCCGGCCCGGGGAAGGTGGAGTTGCTCAGTTTGTCCTCTCTTGCTCCAACAACTGAGTGAAGATCCCAAGATAGGGCACGAACCCAGCTCTCCACAGCACCGGCTTAAGCCTTTGCTCCTCCAGCCAACTTTTTAGCATGATTGTATCAGGGAAGCAGATAGAGAAAACTCTGTTTTGTTCTTCCTGCCAGCTCTCAGTTGACCTCTGAGCCCTTTGGATTAGCAATATAGTGAAGATGTGTGTCTTATACATTGTTTGCTGGTTTCCAAGTTGTTCTGCAATGCTCCTTTCTGGGAAAGAGAGCAGTGAGGACTGACTTTAGGGGGATGGCGGCTTGATGGATGTGGGAGGTTTTCGTGCTTGGAAAGAAGCGTTCCAATTTTCTTCTGATTACTTTTTTGTACACGTGCCCGGAGATGTGGCTATGGGCCCACTTAGAACTAATTCATAAATATATTCAAGGCTTTGGGTGGTTTTCAGGCAAATTTAACTCACTTGCTCATCTGCTGCAGAGGCTGCAGGGCTGGGAGGCACCTGGTTGTCCACAAACCTTTGTGTGGCAAAGAAAACGTGGAGGAGATGGAGCTTTCCTTCTCCATTACCAGCTCCAAGCCCTGTCCCTGGTATCCATGCAGCAGCTGGAGCCTGAAGCATCTCTCTGAGGGACTGGGGTCTTTTTAGTCTGGAGAAGAGAAGACTGAGAAAGGATCTGATCAACACCTAGAAATAATTCAAAGGTGGGTGTCAGGAGGATGGGGCAAGGCTTTTTTCAGTGGTGCCCAGTGACAGGACAAGAGGGAACGGGCACAAACTGGAACATGGGAAATTCTGTGTAAACATGAGGAGGAACTTCTTCACTTTGAGGGTGGCAGAGCCCTGGCAGAGGCTGCCCAGAGAGGTGCTGGAGTCCCCATCTCTGGAGACATTCAAACCCCTACCCAGACACGTTCCTGTGGGACCTGCTCTGGGTGACCCTGCTCTGACAGGGGGTTTGACTGGATGATCTCTAGAGGTCCCTTCCAACCCCATAGCATTCTATGATTCTGGGATTCTGTGATCTATGTTAGATGAAGAAGAGAGAGCCACTGTTAGCAAATCTGCTGTGAGGAGCCTATTGCTGGGTGGTTTTACCTTGTCTGCCTTCTTCCCTTCCCTCCAGGGTTTCTCCTGGAGGCTGCTCACATGGAAAAGCTCTGGATGCCTATCCCTGTAGGTGTTCAGGGCCAGGCTGGATGGGGCTTGGAGCAACCTGGTGTGGTGGGAGGTGTCCCTGCCCATGGCAGGGCGGGTGGAACTGGGTGATCTTTAAGGTCCCTTCCAACCCAAACCATTTTGTGACTCTGTGTACCAGCGCGATGGTAGCCCATAGATGGACCTTGGCCCTGCTCGCCCCTTGCCCTGAGGGCACCCATCCCAAGGTGTGACACCCTGCCCTCTCCTGCCTCCATCAGAGAGCCCAGGGAGCTATTAAAATGCTGTTATAAATCACCGTTATTAGCCGAGTGACTCATCTTGCAGCACTGAGAAGGAATCTCCACCTCCCGACGGCTCAGCGTCTCACACAGCGAGGGCTGGGTTGTTGATGAGCCTTTACGGTTTCCTTATCTTGCCTTTCTAACAGCAAAACCCGACCTGTGTTTTACTCGTGCTGTTTATATATCTAATCAAAGTGGGTCAGGAAACGTGGAAGACAGCACCAGGGCTGCCTGAGAAACATAATATTTGTCAGAGAGCATTAACTCAACCTCTCTCTTCCAGGGAATGATAGATGAAGTGTGCCTGAAACTCTGTTTAGATTATGTGAAGTAATGCACTGGTGGTTACATTCATCCTAAGCAAATCATTTTCACTCACTCGAGCTGCCTCACAAAATTTTCCAATAACACTTCAGGCAGCCTAACCCAAAATGAAGCCTTCACGGGTCGCTCACGTGGGAGCTCCTCTCCGAGCCCCCTTCCACGCGGACCGACAGGTTCAGAGGGCTCGGTGCCTAAACTAGAGGTGGGCCCCAGGCCACAGCCTGGATCAGCAACACACACAAAATTTGGGAGGTGCCAGGGCTGGTGCCCACATCCACTGGGCAGGATTTAAATTGGCTCGAGCAATAGAGATCCTGACACCAAAGAAAACAGAATAGCCCTTTATGAAATAGCAAGGTAACCTTCAGGGCCGTGTAGATGGTGGAAGGGCTGGAGTCCCTCTGCTGTGAGGACAGGCTGAGAGAGCTGGGGATGTTCATCCTGGAGAAGGCTCCGGGGAGACCTAAGAGCCCCTTCCAGTCCCTAAAGGGGCTCCAGGAGAGATGGGGAGGGACTCTTGATCAGGGAGGGGAGCCATAGGATGAGGGGGAAGGGTTTTAAACTGATAGAGGGAAGATTTAGATTAAATTTTAGGAAGACGTTCTTTGCTTTGAGGGTGGTGAGGCACTGGAAGAGGTTGCCCAGAGAAGCTGTGGCTGCCCCATCCCTGGAGGGGTTCAAGGCCAGGCTGGATGGGGCTTGGAGCAACCTGGTGTGGTGGGAGGTGTCCCTGCCCAGGGCAGGGGGTTGGAACTGGATGATCTTTGAGGTTCCTTCCAACCCAAACCATCCCATGAGTCTATGGAGGCTCTGAGAAGATTCTCTGTCCTCACTGTCACACAGACAAGGGCAGCTGCCCACTCTTTGCAGGGGGCAGCAGAGGATGGCCCTGCTACTCCTGCCAGGAGCTGCTCCCTCACCCAGCTAGCAGTGTCCACAGGCAGCGGTCAGCGGGGGGGACATCTCCTGGGCCCCTCCATCCAGGTCTGGGACCTGCCAGTCCCCCAGGTCCTTGGGCACCTGAGATACAAGAACAAGCCAACGTTCTGAGCCTTTCCTTCCCCAGGGAATAGCAGCTCCCAAACAGGACAAGGCACCAAGGCCAGGACAGGCACCAATGAGAGGGGCTTTGGACCCACCCCAGCCAGCCTGGAGACCCTCTTCTGCTCCTCCAAGTGGAGGAGCATTAGTTGCTCTAATGGAGAAGCCTTCAACTTAAGCTATATCTGTACTGATGCCCAGGGAATCTTACTGGAGATAATTATGGCTTGCTCAATTTAATAATTACGTAGGGATATATTTCATCTGCAGTCAGTGCCAATTCTAAGCTGAAGCGAATGTATTTGCTTAAGTTTAATATTTTTTAGGGAGGAGTGCTATAATTTTCAGGGGAGGAATGCAATTAGATGAAGCCTAACAATGTTTCTGCTAGCCAGCATATTTTCAAAGGGGTTTTGCCTTTATCTCTTTTTTTTTTTTTTTTAAAAAAAAAAAAAAAAAAAAGCAGCTATCTTGTGTA
>VZRU01002858.1:49551-63090 GCA_013398155.1 Pedionomus torquatus | reverse complement strand
AAAAAAAAAAAAAAAAAAAAGTTTGCTTTTCCTGCTCACTTCTAGCCAGTAGGAGAAGAGGAAGTCACGTAGGAGCAGTTACCACAGCTGAGGACCCTCTGCTTCGCCCCCGAATCCCCTTGAGTTAAGGAGAGAGGGGCAAAAGCATCTCTGAAGCCCAGCACTTGCCGAAGCCAATCCATGGCCACAGCAGGGGCGAAGCTTTTAAAATCACTGCTTGTCCCATGTGACCATAGCCTGGAAATGACCTAAGGAGGAAAAGCCCTGAGGACCCTTGCCAGAACTCCTGTGTCATGTCTTTTTTTTACGCAGTGTTAGAAATAAAGTACATAAGTGGAGGGAAAAAATGGAATAACTGAGGCAGTCTGGGTTTGGAAAGGGAACTGGCAGAAAACTGGAGCAGGTGATTTTAATGCTTTCAAATGTTCCTGGAAGCAAACGGGGCTAAAGAAAATAAAACCGCTGGAAATGGTGCCGTCTTCTCCACTGCTGGCTGTGGTCGGCTCAAAGGTGTGGGGGACTTAAAATAAATCCCTTTGGGAGAATTAAAGGGAAAGCAAAAAAGCCCAGGGGTGGAATCCTCAAAGCATTCAAGGATATCATGTTCCAGGGAAGAAAGTGACCTTGGAATGGTGGATGTTCTGTGCGAGAAGCCAGCTCTCAGGCCGGCTGACTGAACACTATATGGAGGAGTTATACAATAAAGATATCTTTAAACATGAACAGTTAAGGCCTGGACAAGCCCAGCAATGCTGGGGCCGTGTAATTCTTTCCTTTTAATGTTCTTTACCAGCCAAACACAGCAGTGACCACGAAGAGAAGGTAATCGTACAGCTAACCGTAGCCAGTATTACTCGGGGCCTTAGGAGTCACAGAATGCTGTGGGGCTGGAAGGGACATCTGGAGCCCATCCAGTCCAAAGCAGATCCACCCAGAGCAGGTTGCACAGGAACGTCTCCAGGTGGGGTTTGAATATCTCCAGAGATGGAGACTCCACCATCTCTCTGGGCAGCCTCTGCCAGGGCTCTGCCACCCTCAGTGAAGAAGTTCTTCTTCATGTTTAGGTGGAACTTCTTATGTTTTAAGTTTGTGCCTGTTTCTTCTTGTCCTGTCACTGGGCACCACTGAAAAAAGATTGGTCCCATCCTCCTGACACCCACCCTTGAAGTATTTATAGATGTTGATCACATCCTCCCCCTCACTCTTCTCCAGACTAAAAAGACCCAAGTCCCTCAGCCTTTCCTCATGCCGTGGTTCTGACCTCAAACCAGGACACCTCATCAGAGAGATGTTCTGGTCCCCTCATCATCTACCTAGCCCTGTGTAGCTATGGAGGTAAAGACCTGAAGAGTGAATCACATCATGTCTTTGCTGTCTTTTCACACGTCATCCGCTTTCCCAGCAGAAAACTTAGAGAAGCACGAGGAGGGAGTGTTTTCGAAGGGTTTCTGGAGATGCACATGTGCTGTCACAGCCTCCCCTGTTCTGCAGTCACAAATGGCCTGCTGCAGCACAAAATATTTCATGACCTGAATGATTGCTTTTCCACAAAATGCCAACACTGTCAAGGAGTAAGGAAGGTAAGGAGGCCCTGTACGTGGGGTTTGGGTGGATTTTGGTGGTGGGTTTTTGTTTGGGATTTTTTTTTTGGTTATTTTTTCCCAATGTATTCAATGCCAGCAATTCTGGTATAAAATGAAAAAGGGATTTGTCCTGGAAGGGGAAATCATTTATCCTCGCAGGTTGTGCAATGTGTGGAATGTCATCGCCTGTGTCCCATCCAGCTTTCTGCACCTTCTACGTGATGATGGAGCTCCTGCCCTGAATGAGCCAGGCACTGGAATGAGGTTTCCAGCATCATGGCTGGAGCCTGTGGCTCTTTCCAGACATTTCCAAAGACACTGGAAGGGCACTCTAGACGCATAGACTTCTCATGAGCTTCTCTGAGGCTGAAAGATACAATTTTAAAGGTCAATGTTTGAAGTAGAGGTACAAACTGTAAATAAGCTCTTGAAAGGACTTTGCAAATTTTTTTCCGCGCACACAAGGTGGTTCACGGTGAGGACCTGCCCCTTGTCTCCTGACTGGAAAAAGGGGCTGTGAGAGAGCAGAGTGGTTTTCACTGGTGAGAGAAAGACACTGCAAATGAGATGATGTTTGGGAGGAAATGCTTGAAACAAAATGGGAGGCTCTGGCTGCTCAGTTATTACGTACTTTCTATTACTGATGGTACCAAGACGCATTGCCTTATAGGAGAGGCTTGGAAAAGACAGGATTAGCTAGCAAAGAGTAGGGTAAAAGGGCAAAAAACAGGTCAAAAGCCCAAATGATAGCCCTTGCTCATTAGGAAAGGAGGCGTTCTTCAAATCCTGTAATCTCTTTACGTAGCTGATATTCAAATTAAGCAGTTCTGGGTTTTGGTAGGTACTGAGTGGGCAGCAGGAGGGCAGAGTGCCGGCTGCAGCAAATCATCACCTCACACCTTTCATAGAATCATAAAATGGTTAGAGCTGGAAGGAAACTCAAAGATCATGGAGTTCCAACCCCCCTGCCCTGGGCAGGGACACCTCCCACCACACCAGGTTGCTCCAAGCCCCATCCAGCCTGGCCTTGAACCCCTCCAGGGATGGGGCAGCCACAGGTTCCCTGGGCAACCTCTTCCAGCGCCTCACCAACTTAACCTTTCCCGAGGTTCTACAGCGGTGTCACCAACAGGAGCACAATGCCCTGCACTTTCGATCCCTTGAGATGCTATCAGCTCTGGCAAAAAATGAGAGCACCCCCTGAGGAGAAGGATTTGGGGAGTGCTGGAGGATGAGAAGCTCAACTTGGCCAGCAATGTGTGCTTGCAGCAGGGTGAGGAGGGGGATTCTGCCCCTCTGCTCTGGTGAGACCCCACCTGGAGCATTGCATCCAGCTATGGAGTCTTCAGCACAGGAAGGAAATGGACTTGTTGGAACAGGTCCAAAGAAGGCCAAAAAGATTCTCAGAGGGCTCCAAGAGCTTCAGCTCAAGTAAGCCTCCAATCCACTTTATCTGACTCCACTTTTAAGGCCAGGCTGGATGGGGCTTGGAGCAACCTGGTGTGGTGGAGGTGTCCCTGCCCAGGGCAGGGGGGTTGGAACTTGATCTTCAAGGTCCCTTCCAGCTCTAACCATTCTATGATTCTATGATCTTTACCTTAAAAAATTGGAAAAAAAGAAAACCACGTATAAATCTATCACAACTGTTAGCTCTGTACTTAACTTTTTGCGCCACTTTCTACTTGCAGTTAATGTGAGGAGGGAAAATCTTGGGTTGGATCCTCATTGTCTTGGTCCTCCTATTCTCAACCAAGCTCTGTGAAGATTGTCCCCTTTCCACGATGCGCCTGCTGAGTTGCAAATATTGCTTAGATTTTTGACTTCTACACTCTAGCAGGCTGTGGAGGGGCATATTAAAAATAGGGAAAACGTGGTTTTGTTGGAAAGTTTTGACTTGAAATTGTCAGCACAGGCAGCATTCTCTAAAATACCCCCCCTAATATTTTTTTTTTTTCCTGTATCAGCGTATTTAAGATTTTATTTCCTCTCCAGGAGGATCTTGAAGTCCCAAAAAATTTTAACTCCAATATAAGCACCTGTTGGCAGACAGACCCTGGCCCAAAAAAACTTAGTCAAGAAGCTTGAAAAAGAGGTAGTAAGAAAGGAAGGAAGAAGATGTACTACTTGAAAATATAAACATGTGGAAGGGGAGCATGGGAAGATCAAACACTTGTGCAAAATCACCTGGGAATTCTGGCAGAATCAGGAATTAAATCCAGGTCTTCCCCATTCAGACCCAGAAGGGTTTGAGCGGGCCGACTACCAGAGCGTGTACCAAGGAATGTAAGATTTTATTGGCATGACATACGTCCCAGGTAACACTTTCTGGGAGGTGTGCTCACTTCCAAGGGACATTTTTTATTTTTTTTTTGGCACCTTTTTCTCCATATATTCTAAAAAGGAATCAATTAAGCAGGCTGTATTTCAATGGCGGGCTTGTTGCTGTTCACGGAACAGCTTAGGCTGTCCTCTCGTAGTTTATGATGTCAACAGGCCCCCTGCTTGAAATACGGCCTTGAAATCCACCTCTTTCTTCCAGAATCCAGTATATATTATTCTTGTAGTTTTTTAAAGACAGCTGTGTGAATTAATGAACTGATCTGAGAATCGAGGCTGGCCAAGAGCGCCATTTAAAAGTCATGTAGATGACCTCATAAAAACTGCAAAGAATGCTTACAGCTTGCTTGTAAAACAAATCTATTCCTTAATAACTCAAAATGCCTGCATAACTCAGTACACATTTTAGCCCAAGCGATTGCTTCATAAGAGGGGATGAAAATTTCCCATGAAAAAGACATTTAACCGGTACAGGCAACTATAAACTTTAATTGATATTTCACAGTATGTACAAGTTTGCTCTCCGGGGAGTGTAGAATATCATTTTTGCACCTGCACTCCGACTGCGGTCTGATAGTATTTCAGCCATTAAACATTTTTCATTAAAGCACTTCGCATAGAATTAGTATAATCTGATTTTAACAAAAGCGTTCTATATATAGGTTTTTCACACCATATTAGTGCAGGAGAAGGCTCCGGGGAGACCTTATAGCAGCCTTCCAGTATCTGAAGGTTGCTCCAGGAGAGCAGGAGAGGGACTCTTTGTCAGGAAGTGGAGTGATAGGACAAGGGGGAATGGTTTTAAACTGGAAGAGGGAAGATTTAGATTGGATATTAGGAAAAAATTCTTTACTGTGAGGGTGGTGAGGCACTGGAACAGGCTGCCCAGGGAGGTTGCGGATGCCCCATCCCTGGAGGGGTTCAAGGCCAGGCTGGATGGGGCTTGGAGCAACCTGGTGTGGTGGGAGGTGTCCCTGCCCAGGGCAGGGGTTTGGAACACAATGATTTTCAAGGTCCTTTCCAACTCTAACCATTCTATGATTTTATGTTAGAACTGGAGAAGCAGCATCGCGTGGCCGAACTCTGGATTTCAATCCACGGGCGGTAATAGGGGTGGTCTGTGCTCAGAGCCCCCTATTTGTAAAACATATTTATGGTAATGTACTCAGCTGTATCGGAGAAGGAAGGTATTTCTAATAAATTAGTTTTTTTCCACATAAATCGCTTTTTTGCGCTAGATTTCCCCAAAGAAATTGGGGAATCTAGTGAAATAGCAGTTTACAGTACAGCACAATGGTATCACATTCTTTACAACTTCCATCCTCGGCAGTCGTAAAACCTAACAGTAGAAAGGGTGTTTGCATATTGGGCAGCAGAGGGAATATTTTTGGATGGCTATAACTGAGCAAATCTGCAGAAATATTTGTCTTATGGTTTGTGTTTTATAGCTGTTATCTCGCTGGCAATCGGGGGTGAACAGCTGTGCAGTTTTAAGATGTATGATTTTTAAACAATGAACTGGAGGCCTTGCTAAACGGTTCCAATTAGATGTGGGTATAGTAGCGAGCATCACAGGACTTGTCACCTCGTGTCTGAGGCAGAGGCTGGAGTTAAAAGTGCTCTGCAAACTCAGTGAAGGCGGCACCTCCTTAGTCATTTGTAAAGAGACCCTGGAGAGTACCTGCAGCACCGGAGCTAAGGGTTCCTTGAAAACATTTGCTGGGATTCTGCGAATCTTTTCCGTGCAAGTATTTCCCGTAGATCGTTCTCGCCAGCCCTCACCCTCCAAAACACGCCTTCCCCAGCAGAAGAGCCAAGCTTCCTGAGCATTACTCTCCACACAGTTGGCTGTTTGAGGAATGGGGTTGGTTGAAAAATGGTGAAAATAAGATATACTTTACACCTTTGAGTGACCTGGTCTAGTGGGATGTTTCCCTGCCCAGGGCAGGGAGTTGGAACTTGATGATCTTTAAGGTCCCTTCCAACTTGAACCATTCTATGATTCTATGATTTTCTTGAAGGGATATAGGTCTGGGTTTCACAAAAGCTGGTAAAGGACAAAGTTTCCAGCAGGCACAGTCAAGGGTTCGTACAAGGCTGTAGGGACCAGTGGTTTGCCCATGCCTGGGATGAAAATATGAGACAGGGTTTGTGTTTATTAGAGGTATGGGGAGATATGGTTGTTTTGTATAAAAATAACTCTCTCCGTACCCCGCAGACCCACTGAGGAGGTGTATGAAGGTGTGACTGATTGACTTTGTGATAAGCGGCTTCAGACCACACACAGAAATGGC
Organism: Pedionomus torquatus; assembly: GCA_013398155.1. Taxonomy (NCBI): domain Eukaryota; kingdom Metazoa; phylum Chordata; class Aves; order Charadriiformes; family Pedionomidae; genus Pedionomus; species Pedionomus torquatus. The sequence continues at coordinate 56,876 of VZRU01002858.1, read as the reverse complement.
TGTAGGCATGGGGGTGGTTTTTTTTTTGCCCAATAAGACAAACATGAAATACAGTTTAGGATTCAGAGCAACCCAGCAAACAGTGCGCAAAAGGCTACAGCAAGATCATTTGGGAGCAAGGTGGGGCACATTTTCCCACCTGAACGTTTCTGCCACCAAGTTCTCTAGAGAATGCCACCTTGCTCATGATGGGAAATTGCCCAGATCCATGTTCACAGTACTCAAAACAGACAGTTTGGGTATTTTTTCTTCCATTGTCCTGAAAATTCACAGCACTCAAGACAGACAGAGAATTCAGGTATTCTTCCTTCCATTGACCTGAAAAAGGACATCCCTTTTTTCACAGCCACGGAGATGTTGAGTGAGATCTTCTTTTGCTCTGGATTTATCACCCAGTATGCTGCTTAAACTTTACAGCTTTCAGGTGATCTCCCAAAACACTTTGAGCCGAAGACCTCTACCACACAGAAAAATGTGCACGGGACTGCTCGCCTGAGCATATGTTGTGCTCTTGTTGCCAATACTTTGTCCCTGGGCTTGTCCTACTCATGTGAATACTGAGATGTCCTCAGTCTCCTCCTTCCCTGTGAGTCTCCTCTTTGCACATGATACAAAGCTCTGATTTTATTTTTTTTTAATATTCTGGCTAGCTGTCTTTCAGAAACACCAGGTCACCCATCATATTAGCTTTCTAGTAAGGACTGTCTTTTTAAACTGAGTTTTTAACTGGTATATCAAAAATAACGACCTTAATAAGGACATTAATGATCTATTCAACATGACAGATAAAGCTAGGAGATGACTCGTCAGCAACTATAGGTCTAGGCTATGCTTGAGAGAACTCTCAGGTCTTTTAACTGTACACCACCAGCATGATCCCACTCTGATCACTTCACCATCCAGGAGCTTCTGGGTTCCTCTCCATGTGTTTGGCAGCCTAACAGAATCATAGAATCATTCAAGTCGGAAAAGACCCTTGGGATCATCGACTCCAACCATCAGCTCCACCTACAAACTTCTCCCCTTCACCACATCCCCCAACACCACATCTAAATGACTCTTCAACACACCCAGGGATGGGAACTCAACCACCTCCCTGGGCAGGCTATGACAGTGTCTGACCACTCTTTCTGTGCTTTTTTCCTAATGTCCAGTCTAAACCCACCCTGTTGCAGCTTGAAGCCATTCCCTCCTCTTCTATTGCTAACTACCTGTGAGAACAAACCAGGACTAACATCCTTCCAATGTCCTTTCAAGTAGTTGTAGAGAGTGATGAGGTCTCCCCTCAGCCTCCTCTTCCTCAAACCAAACAGTCCCAGTGTGTCATGCTTGTGAGAATTTCTTTCTCTCATGTTAGCCCATTTTTCCCTCTGCAGGACAAGGTGAGGTGAGGTTTCTAAAGTTGGTGTGAGGCTCGTCCAAACAAGATCTTCAGCTCCAAGGTGTGAGGCGCAGCAGTTCACCGCCCTGAGACATCGCAATCTGGCTAAACAGCTGAAGTGGTGACGTGATGGGTTACAGTTCAGAAGAAAAGGTATTGAATAAGGCTGGTTGTTGAGTGACGCTTATCCCATAATATATTTGAAGATAATGGGAATCAGTTCCTCTTTCCTGGCAAATTCCCCCAGTTACCCCTTGGAGAAGAGCAAGGGGGGAAAAATGGGGACAGAACAAAGCTGGGGCAAAAAGCACTGATTCAGAAAAAAGGTTCCTTTTATTTTTCTATTATTATTATTATTAATAATAATGATGATGATGATAATAATAATAATAATAATTATTATTATTACTATTATTATTATTTTGTTCTTCTTAATTGTAATAGAGACTATGTCACAGAGCAGTTGCATTTATTTTCTGCTGGGGTGCCCAATGCAGGGGTTAAAGAAGCTGGGTGGAACTTGGGAAGCCACACAGCAAAAGACACCCTTCTGTCCTCCTCAGTTTGGCCTTGAGGATCCCAACCTTCAGATGCGTGGTCAGAGACACTCAGCAAGGAGTTTGCATATGAGGTTTTAAGAGCATTCTACAGGTGAACAACCCTTTTATGAGCATCACCTATAAAGAAAGGAAATCGAGTTCCTTGCTCATAGAAATTTCAGACAAGAAGATATAAATCTTGTCTAGGAGACAAAGCAAGCCAGGCACATTCAACCAGCAGGGCAGCCTGTGGGAGGTATTAAATTTGGAAGGGTTTGGTTTGCTTTGTTTTATCTTTCCATCCCACAACTGCAGGTGAAACTGGCCCCCTGGAACATCACAGGCAAAATAAAATGCACAAGAATAAATCTTACCACTATTCTCTAGCTGTTTGCCAGATATTGTAATTCTTTGCTGTGAGGGTGGTGAAACCCTGGAAGAGGTTGCCCAGAGAAGCTGTGGCTGCCCCATCCCTGGAGGGGTTCAAGGCCAGGCTGGATGGGGCTTGGAGCAACCTGGTGTGGTGGGAGGTGTCCCTGCCCACGGCAGGGGAGTTGGAACTCCATGATCTTTAAGATCCCTTCCAACATGAACCATTCTGTGGTTCTAAATCACTCTCTTCTCTTCACTTAGGAAGATGGTGACATCTCTTGAGTCTGGGCTGGTCTCTCACTCTAGATCTGCAGAGCAGGTGGAGCACAGAGAGTGCTCGGTTCAGATTCCTGCTGGCACATCTTGACACTGCTGCCACATAAAGACCCATTAGCCTTGAGTAAAGCCTTACAAGGAGGCTGCTATGGAAAATCTTCATTCATAGGAGTTGATGGTTGGTGGCTAAACAGCCCTTGGCTTCAGAATTTTAACCCTGCATTTTGGGGGAAAGGTTTAAAAAGCAACTTGCCTTCTTTTTAACATAGGATACATCTGAGATCATGCTCCAAAACCGTTGTTACTGTGGGACAGGTTTGTGTTGCCAGCATCGATGCCACAGACAACTGTATTATTCTTTGGGTGCTGTTGTGAAAACAGAGATGAGCAGACTCTTCTCTTCCTCTGCTCACACATCGTCTTCAGCTTCGTTTGCCAGGGCTGATATTTAGTGGGGCAGCAACAGCTAATGCAGGATGACCTGTCTGATAGCAGAAGGAAATCAAAAAAGCAAAGAATACAATAATGTATTCATAACAAACCATTTTCCTTTCTACTTGGGACACCCTTCTTAATTGCATTTCTTGCACATCTAGAACAACTTCATTACTATGCATGAAACCGAATTGATTCTGTACTTATTCCCATATTTCAAATGTTAATTTTTCTTGATTATGTGTGAAATGAGTTTATCTATGGAGTAATCAATCAGTTCTGTCCGTTTGTACTGTCCACATCTGCGATGGTAGCCACTTTTATAAATAAGACACAGTAAATTCCATAATCTGTGAAATAATTTTAGCCCAAATGAGCATTTTGTGCCCTTCTTTCATGGAGATTGTTTAAAACAAGGCACACATGTTTCAAGAGTAACTGTACCCTTACGGAGAGAGGGAAGTTTTGCATACTCTCTTAAATCAATCATTCTTGCATATTTGAAGAGGGCTGGGTACAGCTAATTTTAAGGCCAGCTCTTTCTTTTCTCAGGATCGAGGAACTTACATTTTTCCTTTTACCTGACTGTTTTGTTTTCTTTTTCTTTTTTTTTTTTNTTTCTTTTTTTTTTTTTTTTCTTTTTTTTTCTGGCTTTGTCCACAAGTTCCTGTAACATTCCTTACAGAAACGCAGCTGCTATCTATTGAAACACAAGTCATTGTTCATGGATCACATTTATAATCCACCCTACCGGTGAGATGCATAATTGTGTTTGCCATATGTGAAAGCAATTACAAGACTTTGTACCAAAAAACATGCCTCCGAGTGTCTGCTTGGCTAAAACAAGCCAGGTCCCACTTGCGTATTTGGGAACACAGCGGAGTTTTCTTAAAAGTAGCTGTGGATTCCTTCTGTTGGGGTAATACTGAGAGTTTTTAAGTATGTACACAAACAACCAGGCTTTTTGCCATCCTGGGCTTCCCGCTACAGCCCTTCTTGTCCACGCCAAGTCGTTGGCTTTCAGCTAGCAGAGTTCTACTGCTTCCAGGGAAGATATAGCAATTTGTTTCAGCTTCAGATCTGGATTCTAACACTCAGGTTATATTTTCTCCTTAAAAAGTGAGATTTTTTTTGTTTTTTTCCTGTCCTCGTCTCAAGTCTATACATCACTTTTAAAAGATGGGCTTCCCGTTCCTGATCTGTTTTGATGAGAGCTGCTTCTCAGGCTCTGATCTCATTTTCTCGTGGCATTTCTCAGGCTGTAGATTTATTCATAGGCTTTCCTATAAGTAGCTACGTAATTTTAAAATTACAGAAAAAAAAAAAAAAATACACTTCCAAAATATCTCTCCCTCCTTTGACAGAAATTCTTTGCTCAAGTCCTTTTTCAGGATCAGGGGGACTGTTCATGAAACACTTGGCCTTTTCAGCGTAAGTAAGAGGTTTGGTCCTCTACCCTTCCCTGCTTTTTTGAAAGCAAATATTCTATAATAGCATTTCTAGGGATCTTTTGCTCAGCGCTGCGTAAATCACCTCTGTCTTTTTAATAGGATTTTGATCACATAACTTAATACCAGAGAACAGCTCTCCTGAGTTAAATGTGAGTAGGTCAAGGCTTTACATTTTAATGTGTCCTTTATGCTTATTGTGCTCTTCTGCTGTAATGATTCAGGGCATTAATATATCATGTTGCCACCTAACCAAGTATATGAGACCAGCTTTGTGGGGCTGATGCTTTGTGCTGCTCCATGAATCAACCTAAAAGAGCTTGCCACGGACACTGCCAAACTCCCCGAGGGTGACTTGGATTTAGATTCTCTGGGACTTTAAACTGCAGAGTGTTGAGGAGCTAAAGGAATTCAGTGGGGGCCCACTGCCTCCCAGACGTCAGCAAAACGAGCCTTTTAGTTCACCCCCGTGGCAGAGCCGTGTGTGTTAGATGTCAAACAGAGGGGTTTCGTCTAGTTTCTCTTTGGTTTTATATTCAGATTAAACAACAGTGATGTAAAACACCTCCCTGATGCCTGCAAAATATTGCAAGAAGTTCTGGGCTCCCCAGTTCAGGAAGGACAGGGAACTGCTGGAGAGGGGACAGCAGAGGACCACCAAGATGATTAGAGGCCTGGAGCATCTTTCTTAGGAGGAAAGGCTGAGCGACTTGGGTCTTTTTAGTTCAGAGAAGACTGAGAGGGGATCTGATCAACACCTATAAACACTTCAAGGGTGGCTGTCAGGAGGATGGGGTCAGTCTCTTTTCAGTGGTGCCCAGTGGAAGGACAAGAAGAAACGGGCCCAAACTTGTCCGTAAGAAGTTCTATCTCAACAAGAGGAGGAATTTCTTTCCTGTGTGGGTGGCAGAACCATGGGACAGGCTGCCCAGAGAGGTGGTGGAGTCTCCATCTCTGGACACATTCCCAAACCTACCTGGATATGTTTCTGTGCGACCTGCTCTAGGAGAACCTGCTCTGGCAGGGGTTTGGACTAGATGATCTCCAGAGGTCCCTTCCACCCCCATATGATTCTGTGATTACCAGCTTATAGCATTAACATATGTTAGCCTTTATATGGATAAGGTTTACAAGTACATCAGAAATTTTTTGTGTATATTTTTAAGACATAGCCTAATAAAATAGGGTGTTCTTATTTGCTAGCAATACTTGAGGAGAGCATGAACAATGTTATGGAGAAGCTGGGTGTTGGGACAGATATGTCCTACTCCTAGCTAAAGAATCCTTATTTTCTACATCTGGGAGATGAGAATTTCTCCGTGGTTCTCTTCCAAAAAGTGCATTGTGTAAGGCAAGCAAACTGCACATCCCTGGATGTGTCTCTCTGGGTTAGCCAAGGAAGATGAGAATGAGGAGAATGACATCCTGGTCTGGTGGGAGGTGTCCCTGCCCAGGTTAGGGGGTTGGAACTTGATGATCTTTAAGGTCCCTTCCAACTCTAACAATTTTATGATTCTATGAAAGATAGATTTTCCATATTGAAAAAGATTTTTTGTTAGCTAATGTAACCTGGAATCGTCCTTTCATCAGAAACGTTCTCATCTTTGTGTAGTTTTCAGGAGAAACACTTACATGTGCACCTGCACAGGCAGGCAGTTTTCAAAACTGGCATCCCAAGTTAGTGCCACAGCCTTTTTTTTTTTTTTTTTTCCCCAAAAGACTAACATCTGCCAGAGATCACTGAAGGCAGCAGCGTATTACGGGTCTCACCGTTCTGAGGCACGGCACTTAATTTTCCCTTGGGTAAACAAAGCAAATAATGGGTAAATACTGTAGGATCAAATATCTTCAGACTATGGGAGTTGTGACTGCAGACCTTAATCTGCATCAGGAAGGGAAAAAGAAGAGAGAGAGCTAAAAACTGTGGCAAAAGGTTGTTAATTGTTGGGGAGCTGGCAATGACAGACCGATGCCACTGCTGGCAGAGCATCTTAGAAGGGCTTTTGGGGAAGAAACACTGAAACTGAAGAGCTTGATTTAAAACCTCCAAAGTCGGAGTTATTCCAATAATTATTTATTGAGTGTTCATGTCATTTTATAACTAAACTAGAAGTAATATTTTTTTTTTGGTCTACTTTTTCATAGTGCTGCCTTACCCTGATGGTGACAACAGGCTGGGCACATGGGCAGCAGCTCGGTGCCGTGTCGCAGCTCCAGACAAAGCCCTGCAGATAAATGAACGTGTGATGCCTCTGCCACCTGAAAGGAGGCTGTAGAGAGGCGGGGGCTGGTCTCTTCTCCCAAGTTACAGATGACAGGACAAGGGGTGATGGCTTCAAGTTGCGCCAGGGGAAGTTCAGGGTAGATATTAGGAAATATTTTTTTCCTGAAAGGGTTGTCAGGTATTGGAATGGGCTGCCCAGGGAGGTGGTTGAGGCACCATCCCTGGAGGGATTCAAGAGAGAAGTTGACTTGGTGCTCAAGGATATGGCTTAGTGTTGGGTGGTGTTTATGGTTGTTGGGTTTTTTTGATTTTTTTTTCTTTCTTTTTTCCCATTGGTTGGGCTAGATGATCTTAAAAGGTCCCTTCCAACCTAAGTGATCCTGTGATTCTGTGATTCCAGCGCCTTTTTGCTGCCTAATCTGCAGAGCTGATTCCTCAGAGCAACGAAAAAAACTTCGTTTATCCTTAAATTTAGGGTCCTGGATTCTCCGGGGATAAATAGTCTAAATTAAGGCCCAGGGAACCTCATGACTGTTTGCATGACAGTAAATAATTTTTTAACAGGCAGCACTTTAAAGCACAGCCAGCCAGCTTTTAGATAAAAAAAAAAAAAAAAAAAAGGGTTTTAAAAAAAAAGGAAAGGAAAAAAA
>VZRU01002858.1:23965-48626 GCA_013398155.1 Pedionomus torquatus | reverse complement strand
AACAAAAAAAAAAAAAAAAAGAGGCTTTAAAAAAGAATGAAAGGAAAAAAAAAATATGTTCAGAAATCTATTTTAAATAACAACATTCATGCATTGCAAAATCATGTTTGTTGATTTTAGATGTTGCTCTGGTAGGGTGGAAAAATATGGGGAGCGTGGACCTAAAGAACCCTTCTTTCAATATGTCTGGAGTCAATAGTGACTCCATCTTCAAAAAGAGGAGAAAAAGAAGAAAAACCTCCACAAATTAAATATTTATTGTAGATCCTCAGCCGTCAAATGCATCTTTTTCAAATTTGACAGAAAGCGACTCACTTCTGTATTTAAGCACCAAAAAAATGTTGTTTTAAAGTGAATGCCGCTCTTCAGAAGTTGTTTTTGTAATGGGATGACTTGCGGTGGTTTGAAAGTTAATAGTTCAGTCCTGGCCATAGAGAGCTCCCAGTAAGGAATGTGTGTGCTGTCTCCTTGAGAAAATATCCATAAAAAATTGAATGGGCACAGATCGTCCCATATCTAGAGTCACCCCAGGCATGTGAAATCTGGGACAGGTAGACACAGTTGCTTTCCTAATTTTGCCCATTTGTTCCCACAGGTAGGCACTGTCTGATCCAGTGTGTCAGAAAGGGGAGGCTGACTCTGTAGAGAGTCTGGCCTGGATGCCACCACTCTTCTTGTCACAGGTGGTGGCCCATTGGTGGAAAAGACGATGGACCAAACAGGTTCAGAACAGCTCTTCTGGAGGCTGTCACACTTGATCAGTAGGACACCAGTTAATCCCATAAAGCCTTTCTCCTCCTCGCACAGCGTGCAGAAGTTCTGGATCATCACTTCACTCGGTTCTGGCTGTTGCGAGGGCTGAACCCCTAATCAAAACAGATGCACTGTGTGAGGCAGCTTTGCTCTTTCTCTTGAAGAGTGCCAAACTCTTCCACACACACCAGCTAAAGGCCATGAAAGTTTTAACTGGAAAGTTCTTTCATAGAATCGTAGAATTGCCAAGGTTTAAAGGGACCTTTCAGACCATCAAGTTCAACCATCAACCCAACACCAACAAAACCCATCACTAACCCATGTGTCTAAGCACTATGTCTACCTGGCTTTTGAATCCCTCCAGGGATGGTGCCTCAAACATTGCCCATTCCAATGTGCAAAAACCCTTTCAGTGTAAAAATTGTTGCTAATCTCCAATCTGAACCTCCCCTGGTGAAACTTGAGGCCATCTCCTCTTGTCCCATGGCCTGTTCCTTGGGAGAAGAGACCAAACCCCCCTGGCTACACCCTCCTTTCAGGGAGTTGGAGAGAGCCAGAAGGTCTCCCCTCAGCCTCCTCTTCTCCAGGCTGAACACCCCCAGCTCCCTCAGCCGCTCCTCACAAGACTTGGTCTCCAGACCCCTCACCAGCTCCGTTGCCCTTCTCTGGACCCGCTCCATACCCTCAATGTCTTTTTTTATGGTGAGGGGCCCCAACCTGGACCCAGCACTTGCGGTGGGGCCTCACCAGTGCCCAGTAAAGGGAATGGTCACTGCCCCAGTCCTACTCGCTACTGTTCCTGAAACTTTTGCTAGGCATAAAGGGTTTGTGTGGCTTGCTAAAGGCACTTGTGTCCAAGAGAGCCCCCCTGAGCGGCCATAAAGCATCTCTTTAAAGGGCTAAATGAGACAAACCGCTGGGTGTTCTCTGAATAAACCTGAGGGTGTATCAAGAATACGTTGCTGCATCCAGACAGCTGTATAAATGTCCTTGGGACAGGCTGTTGACAGAGCGCAAAGGAAATAAAGCTGCACTTTAGTGCATGCTCCTCTTCCTTACCTTGAAGGCTTTTTTCAACATGATAACACAGTTTCTTATGTGGCTTTTATTAGGTTTCAAGAATATTTTGGAGGCTTTTGACCGCATTCTCCAGTCTCCTTAAAGTAAAACCAACTGACAGCAAGCCAGAATATTTTTTTTTAAATCTTGGATGTTATCTTTGATCTGTATTTTTGACTATCTTCCCTGTAAGCGTGCTTCCTTACAGGCCAATATCCACCAACCCTAACGGAGAACTTGAGAAAGAGCGACTGCTTGTGCTCCACCCCAGTGCAATGCAAGCAGGGCTACATGGGCATTTTGCTCTATGCTCCTCCAGAAAACGAGGGTGAAATTGTATCTGCGAAGATGGTCTCCTTCTTTTGCAAGAAATGATATGAGGTGGGTGGAAAAAGCGAGCCATTATTCCCCTTATAATGGCATGCAGGGGTCTGACGCTGAGCTGCAGACTATATCCTGCCTTTGTAAATTCCCACAGAGAGCCTCTTCTTGGCACAAATATTACATCTAATGGAAATGGCATGATTAAAACAGAACTTTCAGATCTGTCCTGCTCTGGTAGATCTTCTGTTCTTTTGAAGCAAAAGGGAATTTTACCACTGGCTTCAGGGAGGACCCTAATACTTTTAAAAATGCTTCTTTTTCATGGCCTCATTTGCTCCATCTAAAACTGTAAAAGAGCTCAGCTGCACGGAGTCCCTTGCACTAAACAGTCTTTTCCTCCATGCCTATTAAAAGAATAAAGATGTTTTCTTTGGCCAAGAAATTCTTGTTTTTACTTCTGTGCTTTCATATACTTTCGAGGTCAGTTGGGGCTGGCTTGTCTGAGCTCACAAGAAGTTTTTGATTAATTAGCAGAACCTCATTTCAAGATGTTGCTAATAACTGGTAAGGAAGAGTCGAATCTTTTTAAAGGAAAAATCACTGCTCAGCTAAAGACAGAGAAAGATTTACCTTAGCCCACTGCAAGATTAATCTAGACACATAAATAAAACAAAGAGAGGGAACAGTGCTCGTTGATGTTAGCTTAAAAATCTAAAAGATCAAAGAACTTAGAAATAATTAAAAAAAAAAACTCTCTGCAGCCGTTCGGTTTTATCTGAAGTTTCTGTTTCTCAAGGATTTTAGCCTCTGTGAAATATTACAGGAACCATAATTATAAAACAAATTAAATTTTGAGCAGATTCAGATAAGAAGCAGGTAAACTTCTAAACTTCCCTTGTTCTGGAGAAATTTTGATTTGATCATCCAGGTTCCCACACCAGCTTAAATCTTTATGCTGATGCAGCTATAACTCCTCAAGATCAACTGTTCATGCTCAGTCCAACTCAAATGGCTCTTAAAATTTGTTTATGAAGCTCAAAAATACCTAAGCCCTTTGTAAGAAAAAAATATAATGGAAAAATTAACCGAGAGACCTTTGGTCCCAGCTCTCCCCAGACCTTTCAAAATCTCTGTATTTTTAAGAGATTTATATTCTGAGACTCTATAAAATAGAGCAGCAGTTTTGTAAACTTGATGGATTTGGTATGTATAAGACAAATAAGGATTGCATTGAAAATGTTGACATTTACCATCTGAGTCTCGCCTGCTTTACCATTTCTTCTTCTGCCCAACGCATCAACGGCAGGAGCTCTGTGTTAAATATGAATATGCATGATTGGAGATTAATTGGAAATGATACAAAAGCTACAGACCGCTTCTCAGCACTGCAAGGTGGAGGCAGATTGAAAACCAAAAATAATTGAATCCTTGGGACTAATGAGCTGGTGGACTCTGACAGCATTCCTGGAAGTTGTCCTGCACTTGGGGCACGGCAGTCCCAGGCACAAATAGAGGTTGGGTGCAGTATGGCTGGAGAGCAGCCCTGAGGAGCAGGGCTTGGGAGGTGTTGGGGCATGAAAAGCTCAACACGAGTCAGCAATGTGTGCTGGCAGACCAGAGAGCCAACCCCATCCTGGGTTGCATCTGAAGCAGAGTGGCCACTGGAGGCGGGGGAGAGGATTCTGTCCCTCTGCTCCGCTCTGGGGACATCCCACCTGGAGCACTGCGTCCAGCTCTGGAGTCCTCAACATAGAAAAGACACGGATCTGCTGGAACAGGTCCATAGGAAGCCACATAGATGCCTGGAGGGCTTGAGCACCTCTGCTGTGAGATCAGGCTGGCAGAGTCGTGGTTGTTCAATCTGAAGAAGACCAGCAAGGAAGACCTTAGAGCCCCTTCCAATGTCTAAAAGGATTACAGGAGAGATGGAGAGTTACTCTTTATGAACATGTGGAGTGACAGGACAGGGGGTAACAATTTTGAACTGCAAGAGGGGAGGTTGAGATGAGATATTATGAAGACATTCTTTCCTGTGAGGGTGGTGAGACACTGGAACAGGTGGCTGCCCCATCCCTGGAAGGTTTCAAGGCCAGACCGCATGGGACTTTGAGGAACCTGGTCTGGTGGGAGGTGTCCCTGCCCAGGGCAGGGGGGATGGATCTCAATGGTCTTTATGGTCACTTCTAACCTGAACCATTTTATGATTCTCTGAAATATTGCCATCCAGAGGGTGTGCTCCTGGCACTTGCCAGCAGACCAGGATGATATGACTGGAGGGTATGAGGCCACAGAAACATCTGCCCTTTCAGCAGTAGGAAACTGACCATAGAACCCTAGAATGGTTAGAGTTGGAAGGGACCATAAAGACCATCCAGTTCCAACCCCCCTGCCCTGGGCAGGGATACCTCCCACCACACCAGGTTGCTCCAAGCACCATCCAGCCTGGCCTCCCTCCAGATGTGGCAGCCACAGCTTCTCTGGGCAGTTGATCTTGTGGGATATACATTTATGTCCCTATGCGCTGGCTGCAGCCGCTGGGTGAGTCTCAGATTCTCTCCTTGCTGCTTGGAGAGGGTGAGCAGTCCTTCTAACCTTGCTTTCTGACACCATGCCATGTTCCTACTGGCCCCAACCCAACTGTGCATGCTTACCCGTGCTGAAGAGACATTTCCTTCAAGTGTGATGCTATTTACCACCATGAACAAAGGTGTTAGTATCCAAGTATCCATCCTCTGAGAATTATGACCCTGTAGCACCCACGACTCAGCACTCCCAGTCCTACAGCTTTTTTCCAGACACTCTTCTGGGAATGACGCGGAAAACTGAGATGTCCAAGATAAACGGCTTACGGGAAAGCAGCAATTTTATTAATAACTCAAAATATTCCTTATATGAATGCAAATGAGGTTTCTGAATGTCTACCCACACAGTGTTTAGATGCTGTACTTCCTTTAAATCAGATTTCCCCTGCCTGCACACGTGCTTTTAAAGACAGAAATCTGCATTCTCCTAAGGTCTTAGCCCCACTGCACAGAAATTGCCACACGTAGTGACTCCAGCAGAAAGCCATGGCCCCACCCTGCTGTTTCCCCCCCCCTTACAGGATGTGATTCGGTTTATAGCTGCGGGATGAATTTATCTGAGAGGAGGGCAACGATTTGCACAACAATTCATTTCCTATATACGTTTTGTTTATATCTATAGCATATGAGGGATTTCTCTTTTATATGAAGTCCCAACGGCCCTCTAGAAGTGGGCTGTCCTCCAGTTCCTACCATCAAAGGCTGGAGGGAATGCACTAAAGAGGTAAGAATATTGCTCCCTTATTTTCTCTCATTATTTGTTAGCTCCTTTGGGTATCATGAATTCCTGGACAAATATTCAAAAAATCTGCTTCCAGAAAGCACCTTATCAATCTTGCCAGGGCTGCACTTTCCTTCGCGGCTGTCAAGCCCTGTCGTTTCTGTTCTGGGTACCATTCCTTTCCTTACAGCATTCTTACGGTGCTCCAAGGCACGGGGTTTGCAGAGCTTCCCCAGAACACACACAAACACATGGCAGGGACAAAAATGAGGGTGAGAACCTGGCATTGTCACTCCTTCTGCTCCTTGGCAAAGCTCTAAGGTTGTTTCGGTCCCTGTGGTGTGGGGGAGGTTGATGCACTTCAGGGTTACTCCATTTTTCATATCATCTCCTTCTGCCTTTTTGGGACAGTTTCTTCCTTCACTTGGACTGTGTAAATTCAGATATATTTCTATTTTATAGTGGTGTAAATTAGTAAAGATTGACATTCCTCATGCCTAACTTGACTGACCCATCAGGCTAATTTTACCTTGCTCCTGCTGTTGGGTCTTTTTAGTCTGGAGAAGAGTGAGGGGGGATCTGATCAAGGCTTATAAATACCTTAAGGGTGGGTGTCAGGAGGATGGGGCCAGGCTTTCTTCAGTGGTTCCCAGTGACAGGACAAGAGGAAACGGGCACAAACTGTAACATAAGAAGTTCCATCTGAACCTGAGAAGGAACTTCTTTCCTGTGACAGAGCAGGGTGACAGAGCCCTGGAAGAGGCTGCCCTGAGAGGTGGTAGAGTCTCCATCTCTGGAGACATTCCAAATCTGCCTGAGCATGTTCCTGTGCAATCTGCTCTGGGTGGACCTGCTCTGGCAGGGGTTTGGGCTAGATGATCTCCAGAGGTCCCTTCCAACCTCATATCATTCTGTGATTCTTTGATGGGCTCCAACTCAGGCAAACTTAAGCCATACAGTCCATCCTCCTGTTTGCTGGACAGTCAGCAAAAGTTCCTTTCTCCATTTCCTACTTCACTACTTATAACTCTCATTCAGGATACATTTCTTTCCTGCTTCACTGGTTATATTATGCATTCAGAACCAGTTACACCAGCAATTTCAACAATATCCAGAGCAGAGTGACTGCTGCATGTTGTCACTCTGGGTCTAGAGATTCCTGCTCATGGAGAGGCAACCAAATTCCTCTTCTTTGTGCCCTTCAGGATTTCTCTGTAAAGATGGATTGCTTAAAGATGCAACGGCCAGTCAGCATCTTTCCACAGATCCCTGGGGCCTCTAATCTCCCCATGTTTGACTTTTTGTCATCTGCAGATACCGGTATCCATCGTGGGGGATCACTTTACTCGGTCAATTAGTCCCACTGATTGAAGGGGACTAGTGCTAGCTCTGCTCAGCACAGGAAAACTCTCCGGCCAGGCACAGCCGTGTAATTTCAGCCCTTCCCAGCGCTTTCCCTACATATTAAACTTTAATAACCTTGGTGTGGCAGGAGTTCAAGTCTACCAGCTCTGGGTATGTTTCTGAATGTTAATGTCCATTTTCAGCTCTGTGGCACAGGGAAATCAAACGCTACCAGCTCCTCTCAGCAGCTTTTCCGTTGGCTCCCTCCTGCACGACCCATTAAGGCCATTTCCAATATAAATTTTGTGGTGTTTTTTTTTTTTACGAGTGTCACCTGAGCTGAAATTTCACAAATTTTACAAACACGAACTCTCCGAAAAATACCCAGGGGCCTCGTTGGCCCCACACATCAGTGCTACAAATACTTTGTAAAAGCAGAGAAAGGATGGGAGTCGCACATGTGTCATTTATTGTGAGGCAGCAAGTAGGCGAGCGGAGGGAGGGCCACATACAGGCATGAAATTTGTCCCCGCTGTGGTTTCCCCCCTTAAATAAAATACCTGCTGGGTGCCATAAATCACTCGCAGGATCTTTGGGCAACAAGTGGGGTATGTTAGGACTGAGGCCTGCTGGGCAAGGTGCAGAAAAAATGAGCCACGCCAGGATGAAATGAATGATTAAATTGAGAGCAACCCTTTCCAAAGCGCTTCTTTATGCACTTGCTTCGTCCTGGTGAGATTAGTGGGAAAAGAAACACATTAATACATTTGCTTGGATGAAGGAATGGGAAGTATGTGATTTAATTTAAATCCACAAAAAACTAAGGAAATCAAGGCTTAAGCCAAATGAGGAGCTCTGGCTGTAAAGCTGGAATCCAGGTCTGGATCCAAAGTGCCCCAAGTTAACAGGATTTTGCCACTCGGGTGATTTTGATTTGATACATGTCCTGAAGTGAAATTTTCTGCCCCATTTGGGTACACAGCTGGGTTTAAACCTACATTCAGCCATAAGACCTATGGTCATTTTTACTGTTAAGCCCAGTACTGTGCAGCCTGGGGAAGAGAAGGCTCCAGGGAGACCCTGGAGCAGCCTTCCAGGATCTGAAGGGAGCTCCAGGAGAACTGGAGAGGGACTCTTGGTCAGGGAGTGGAGTGACAGGGCAAGGGGGAATGGTTTTAAATTGGAAAAGGGGAGATTTAGATTGGATATTGGAAGAAATTCTTTCCTGTGAGGGTGGTGAGACACTGGAAGAGGTTTCCCAGAGAAGCTGTGGCTGCCCCATCCCTGGAGGGGTTCAAGGCCAGGCTGGATGGGGCTTGGAGCAACCTGGTGTGGTGGGAGGTGTCCCTGCCCAGGGCAGGGGGGTTGGAACTGGGTGATCTTTAAGGTCCCTTCCAACTCTAACCATTCTGTGATTCTATGATTCTATGATCAGCCTGTGTCAATGATTCCTGGGTTTTCTCCATCTAATTTCTTGCCTATTTGTATCTTAAGTATAAGGTCAGGGTTGGAACTCTATGATCTTTAATGTCCTTTCCTCTAACCTTTCTATGATACAGCTCATACACTCAGTAGACCATCCAGCTGTTTGTGCACCTATTTGTGCAGCTCCCAGTAACACATATCAATCTGACAGAAGTTTTTTTCTCTTAAGCTCTAAGTCTGGAGCACCTTCAGGCGTTGGTGAGAAGTGAGACATAGAGGAGCAGCTCGCATTAAACCTATAGCTGCAATGTTGACCTACACCACAGCTTTAACGACAGCACCACTTTATGGTACGATACACTAGCTGAAACTCCAAGAGATGATATCTCCTGGAGCTCACAGTCTGTAAATGCTCTCTGGGTCCCTTCTCAACTAACCATCACCTGCTTTCAGTGGTCCCTCAGAGTATTTCTGCTGTGAGCTTAGGCAGAACCTGGAAGAATGAGGCTGGATGAGGCCCTGGGCAACCTGGTCTAGTTGGGGGTGTCCCTGCGACTGCGGGGAGGTCGGACTAGATGACCTTTGGAGGTCCCTTCCAGCCTGGATGATTCTGTGATTCTATGAAGAATCATGAACTAATTTCATTTCTAATTTGACTGGCATTCAGATATCAATGGAAACATCTCTAAATTGAAAGATAATGGACTGGAAAACAATAGACCTTTTTTTTTTTTTTAATGATTCTGTGGTCTGTGATTGAAATTATATGCATGAAGGAATGAATCAAACAATGTTCTCGGGGCAGCATCAGATTTGCTGATGATACTTACAACAGTAGTCCTCTATCGCTTGCTGTGTCTAGTTGAGTTGCTCTAAAACCCCTACAGTTATTTGGGGTTTCAGTCAAATAGGACTATTCTGGATTCCTGCTGGTGGGATAAAGGATGGGAATGGGTCAGTAAAGGTTTTTTAACTAAAACCAATCCACCACTGAAAAGAAGGAAATCATTATTCATTTTTGGAATCTGCTCTTTAGAAATCCGTAACTTGTTGATGTGACCAGTTCCCATCCCTTCCCACCACCCCTCCTAAGAAAAAAAAAAAGCATAAATCCCTTCAAAACGTAACCGAGGCACCCAAGCACCACTGACTTGCTCCTTGTTAATTATTCCCCTTGCTCATGTGGGGTTGGGTGGAGGGTGCTGTAGTTTGCCGGGGCAGAGCCAAAGGTTAGGTTAGCCCGGTGCAAGAGCGGACATGGAGCTCTCGGATAGAATTGCTGGGAGCAGATGGCACGGCAAGGAGCACCTGGCCTGGGCTCCCAGCGGTGCATTAGTTAGAAACAGGAGAGAGAAACAATTGCAGCTCTAATGAGCCCCAGGTGAAAAGACCATTTAGCTAGACATGGGGCTTGCCTTTCTTTTTTTCCTTCTTTTTTTTTTTTTTTTTGTGTGTGTGCGTGCGGGGGAATTCTAATATTTTTGATCAGTGAGCCAACTTGTTTGGATTTCCTAATTATTCCTTATGATAAAACATACCTTTTGCCTTCCTTCCCTTTTAAAACCCAGGTTGATGCTACTAAAAACACATATAATGGTTGAGGAGAAAAAAAAAATTCCAGACACGCATACTGGGAGCCACGCGGTGAGATAAAACTCCGTATCACATCCCGTGTTTGCTGAGTGTTTATGAGTCGGAGCAGCGCAACGGGACTCCCTGAGAGCTAAAAATGGCTTATTAAGCATTTACAATCAAAATTTTCACGTAATTGCTTCTTTTGAGAGTTCCTATTCCTCTTTTCCTTTCAAGCGATCCTTTTTTTTAGTGCGTCATTAAGAAGTGCTTTTGATAGCCACCAATACGTGTATTAAATTACAGAGGTGTTGATGTGGATGGATTTACTCTGTCAAATAGAGTCTAACACACATGTGTATGTACGGAGTGAGCTGGTAGCTAAAAGCAATGGTTGCTACCCACAGATATTATTTTATTATTTCATTGATAGCGGATTTTACATCCACATATTTTAGAACTGTTAGCAAGAGGGAGAGGTAGAACTATAATTATTACACCAAGAATGGATTTTCACATCAGCAATAAGAGAAAGGTCATATATGTGTGTCCTGTTTCAACATCATGTAGCTTTTGGCCAAGGAGAGGATCCACATTTGCTTAAATACGGGGCAGAGTTCGATTTTAATCACCAGAATTGCATGAATCCATTATAACATTTCCTGAGAGTCCCAGCAGGGCACCTCCATGGCTCTGGAGTCATCCAGGTACATCTCTGGAAATGAGTTCAGGATCTGGCCATGAGTTTGTTTTCTGATTTTCCCAGAGTGAATGATCACCCCAGGGTTAAAAATGGGCTTTCACTTTCTGCTTTTGCAAGGGCCTGGCTCTCAGTCATTGAAATATCTTCCTGATATTGAAATATGAATTATTTCCCCTGTCCCTTCTTGCTTGCTTATGGCTAAGCATTTCACCTGTGTCAAGAAAAATGTCTTTGACAGCCATTGGAAGGATTAGACATGATAGAAGACCTCGGATTAGCTTTGCTTTGAGACAAATTGTAAATGTTTCTTCTCATTCATGCAATAACTGCACTGATTGCATTTCAACACACAAGAAAAGGAGCTTATTTTGACAGCACATCATTAGCAACATGGCCAAGAAGTGGAAGCCACTCAGTCCAGGACTCCAGTTATGCTGCCACTGCATACCGTTGCTTAGTGCCACCGGGGTAGGGACATTTAGAGGGGCTGCCTCAAAGCTGGTAGACAGAATCACAGAATCATAGAGTTGTCTAGGCTGGAACAGACCTTTCAGATCATCTAGTCCAGTCATCAACCTAGCTCTACTAAACCATGTCTCTAGACACTATTTAAACCCATCTTTTAACTACCCCAGGGATGGTGACTCCACCACTTCCCTGGGCAGCCTGTGCCAATGCTTAAGAACCCTTTCCATGTAAACATTGTTCCTAATATCCCATCTGAACCTCCCTTGGGGCAACTTGAGGCCATCTCCTCTTGTCCCATCGCCTGTTTCTTGGGAGAAGAGACCGCCCCCCCCCCCGGCTACACCCTCCTTTCAGGGAGTTGGAGAGAGTAGAACTCACACCTGAACGGTGACAACTCCCTGTCTGCTCACACAAGGTATGCCAGTGGGAAAATCTGCCCTGCTGGTGGTGCAAATGAGGAAACAGAAACAAAAAAAAAAAACCCTGAAATCAGATATTAAACCTGCATGGGACTGGGCAGATAGAAATTATGTATTAAAGAATATCCACAGTGAAAACTCTCCAGTGTGAGGTTCTGGTCTTTCAATTCAACACCAGATTAATCAATGTGAATAAAGTCAAGGAAATTCAGTGAGTATTCCGTGAGGATAATCCATCATGATTCCTATAATACACTGTATTCATTCTGAGTGGTATGAAAACACACTATAGCATTTTTTTAGCCAGAAATGTTAGGAAATGCACCTGCTGATAAGCTCATCAATTTTAATTTTAATAATCTAGGGATCTTAAATGGGCAAAATCAGAGTTATGAACCATCTCCATAACCCACAATGACTTTCTGGTCTTCCCCACAGGAGAAGAGTGACCAGACCAAGCTTTAGTGGCTTATCTTGACTACTCTCTGCCTAGACCAAAATCTCAGCTGCTAGACAGCTGTGAAAGATCAAGATAAATTTTTTTTTTTTCCCCCTTGACATTAGATTTGAAGGGTGAATCCAAATGCCAAACAGATCCATTCCATTGCCAAGGGTTGGTTGTTGTGGGGTGTTTTTTTGTTTTTTTTTTTGTTTTTTTTTGTCAGTTGATATAAGCAAGCGTTGGATCTTCAGAAATTTCCCATTACCATGATGTGGCTCGGCCAAAATATAATCTGCTCAGCAGCAGAACTGTCACACCCTTGCTCCCTTGCTGCACCAGATGGATGGGTTCACAATAAATTCTCAGCTTGGTCCCCAGACTGGAAATCTCACATAAGAATTGAGTTTTTAAAGGTTGTTAGTTTGTGTGTTTGTTTTGGTTGGGGTTTTTTATGAGGTACTTCACTCCAGTGAGTTTCTAGTGCTCTCCCAGCTGGAACAGAATTACTTGCATTCATATTGTGTTCTTCCCCTCCCAACCCATGCAAGACACCAGCCTGTTTTTCCCCTGCAAGCTCTGAGCCTGCATGTTCTTGGCTCTTGACGTTCATCTGACCATTTCAGAAACGATCTGCTTTTCCTGAGAAGGCTTATCTCCGCTGACATCCAGGCTTGCTCCCAACTTTTATTGTTTCAATCTTCAGCTTTGACTACGTTTCAGCTGATGATTTTGTCTTTCTCATAAGAGGTTTGGATGAAACGTCCAAAAGTGAGTCATCTGAACCAGATTTGCCCTCGCTAATTTACTGGCTGTTGCGCGGAGCTGGCTGAGGAAATCTGCTGGATTCAGATATTAACTAGAGGCAAAGTATGAAGTTAAAGAATTCTGGAAACGAGGGTTTTATTATATGTCAAAGTATCTTTACGCAGATAACCAATATCTTACTTAAGGTGAACCAGTTCTTCTTATACCACCGAATTAAAAATTTATACTGATAAGTATATCCTGTTAAAAGCTCACATTTGGTTCAAAACGATACTCCAGGGGACTGGCAGTGAACTCCATGCTCGCTGCTGTGGCAGGGAAGGCAGGGCTTACAAAATTAGATAGGAGATAATACAAAACGAGCATGATTTAATATAAAAATGATCCTACTGGCAGCCTGGTGAGATCTCAGAACACCTGGAAAGGAGGATGTGTATTTACGTAGAGCCATGATATGGTCCTGGTTGCTGAGTTATATTTCTTAATTAGATTACTTATTGCAAGAAGGATCTAGCTGATTCTGAAAACATTGATGAAAGGATCTAGCTGATTCTGAAAACAGTTGATGAAGTGGTGAGCAGCAGGGTGGATGAGCTGAGGCATCGAATCACATCAGAGGTGGGTTTGGGGTTTCTTAAGGTTTAACCGCATGCGTGAACGTGGGCTGAGCATTTCTAAAGTCATTTCAGCCTTTCCAAGCTTTCAAATTCAAATTCCATACAAACTTTATTCCAATACCTGCTTGTACTTTGTTTTCATTCGGTTATTTGTGTATTTGGTTCGGCTGTTGATTGGGAACTTAACTTGAAATTGATGAAAGTGCTTTTATAGCTTAAAGTTAAGGACCAAATGATGTAAAAGGTTGGGCATATGTCACCCTATGGTAAAGGCTGTATCTAATGTAAATGCACTTCTTTTAGTGGAATAAAGTTTTTGTGATAGGAAAGGAAAGTTGATTTCAGTTTCAGCAATGATAAATCTTATTTTCACTTTGAATAAATTAATAGACTTGAAGCCTAAATATGTATACACACATGAATGTGTATACACATATATCCATACCTATGCCTAGGATTATACATGTATGTGTGTGTATGTCTATATATATATGTGTGTGTGTGTATAGAATCATAGAATGGTTTGGTTGGAAGGGACCTGAAAGATCATAGAGTTCCAACCGCCCTGCCCTGGGCAGGGACACCTCCCACCAGACCAGGTTGCTCCAAGCCCCATCCAGCCTGGCCTTGAACCCCCCCAGGGATGGGGCAGCCACAGCTTCTCTGGGCAACCTCTTCCAGTGCCTCACCACCCTCACACCAAAGAAGTTCTTCCTAAGATCCAATCTCAGTCTCCCCTCTTCCAGTTTTAAACCTGTCACTTCGCTTCCCAAGAGTCCCTCTCCTGTAGGCTCCCTTCAGATCCTGGAAGGCTGCTCCAAGGTCTCCCCGGAGCCTTCTCTTCTCCAGGCTGAACAGCCCCAGCTCCCTCAGCCTGTCCTCACAGNACTCCCAAGTCCTTCTCCTCAGGGCTGCTCTCCAGCCACTCTCTGCCCAACCTGTATTTGTGCCTGGGATTGCCACCTCCCAGGTGCAGGACCCTGCACTTGGCCTGCTTGAACTCCATGAGGTTTGCACTAGCCCACCTCTCCAACCTGTCCAGGTCCCTCTGGGTGGCTTCCCTTCCCTCCAGCATGTCGACTGCACCATCAAGCTTGCTGTGGCAGGGAATATATACTCAGGAAAGATTCTTCAGATGTAGGAACCCAAGTGAGTGCTTATTAGGCGTGTCAGGGTGATGGAGCTGTTTTTAACAGAGCATCTCTCTCCAGCTAAAACACTTTGTTTGATGCTGGGCTAAGGAGCATTATTGATGTCTGTCACTAACACTGCCCTCTTCTACATCAAATCCCTCAGCGTTTCACTGCGGAGACACATCTTGCAGGACTAAAGGATACTCTTTTCCTTAAAATTCCTAAAGGAAAAGTAGGTGTAGACAAAACATCTGAGCTTTTTATAACTGTGGAATTTCTATACGGGGGCAGAGAGGTTTGGCTGCTCGTACCGCCTGCGTCCATTTATGTCTGAAAGTGTGTTTTCCTCAGAATACAGTTAATTAGGACTCAAGTTGTTTTGCTTTTTTTTTTTTTTTTTTTTTTTTTTTTTTTTTTTGCTTCCACAGGNTTATTTTTTAATGCCTGCACAGGCATTTCAAATACAAATCCTTTCCAATCAAAATCTTTTATTCCGAATCTAAATCATAACCGACACTTTAGCAAACAGTTGGATCAAGCTCGGGCACGAGTAAATGAAGCTCGTAAAAGCAGAAAGGAAGCAGGAAACTCTCATTTTAAAACACCTTTTCTCAGACGAAGGAAAACTCACCTTACTCCTCCTGATTTTAACTGAGCAGTAAAACCCCCTGTGTTTGATACAGCCTTATTTAGCAAATAATTACGGGGACTTCACAGACAGGCATTTAGCTGGGATTGTCTTGAAGATACGTGCACAGAAAGCCTTTGATTTGTGCCACGCACATCCATGTCATTATTTTTCTCCCTAATGAGTTCATCTAATCAGGAGCAAGCCGGAGGATCTTTTTTACTTTTTCTCCCAAGTTGCTGTAAATAGAGAGGTCATGGAGAGGGACACAACCTTCCCCAAGTGCCTCCCGGTCCCTCCTTAACCTTGCCCGCGGCTGTTGGGAGGTTTACAGGAGTTCTGCTTCTCCTCATAGCTCGACACAAGGAGTCGGCTGCTCCCAGTGAACATCCTATTATTACTCAGCCTCGGTTTTGCTGCGCAGTTAAAACCAGGGAGATAAGACGGGAAATAATTGAGAGCACAACAGCTGCAGCCTCTGCCAGGGTGCTCGGATTTCTGGTAACTGAGTCCCAGGGAAGACATTTTTCAGGCCCTTGAAGATAACAGCTACAAATGTGATCCTCCCATTTTGTCCACTTGGAAGTCCATTTTTAACTTTTTGTCTTAATAAAAAAAAAAAGAAGCTAAAAGCTCTTTGAAATTTGCGTCTAGGGTTCCTGTGCGTATTCATGCCATAGACCTGCTGAAGGGGACAGGAGAGGTGAACCTGCCTGTGGGAAAAGAGCATGTGAGCACTGGGAACCATAGAATCATAGAATGGTTTGGGTTGGAAGGCACCTTAAAGATCAAAAGTTCCAACCCCCCTGCCCTGGGCAGGGACACCTCCCACCACACCAGGTTGCTCCAAGCCCCATCCAGCCTGGCCTTGAACTCCTCCAGGGATGGGGCAGCCACAGCTTCTCTGGGCAACCTCTTCCAGGGTCTCACCACCCTCACAGCAAAGAATTTCTTCCTAATATCTAATCTAAATCTCCCCTCTTCTAGTTTAAAAACATTCCCCCTCCTCCTACAGCCACATGCCCTGATCAAGAGTCCCTCTCCAGCTCTCCTGTAGGGTCCCTTCAGATACTGGAAGGCTGCTATAGGGGCATCTTAAGCACTTAGGCAATGAACTGAAGGGTTTCTTTCCCAGGAGATGGCTTTGGGCAGGGTCCCAGCCCAAACTGAGAAACCCTTAGCTTTCTTTCCAAAACTGTTAAGTGCAACTGTTACACCTAAAGAAGAGTTTGGTTGGATCACGCTGACCCTTGTTAATCTAGCTGATCCTGTTTGAGGGACTTTTGACTGAAGTAATGGTCACCTGCCTTTCACGGAGTCAGGGAATTCTCAGGGTTGGAAGGGATGTCTAGAGATCATCCAGTCCAGCTCGCCCGCTAAAGCAGGATTGCCCAGAGCACGTCACACAGGATGGCATCCAGAGCCTTTGCTGGGGGAAAAAAAAAAGAAGAGAATAACAAGCAAAGGATGTAGGAAGAAGGAGGAGTTGTCTTATCAAGCTCTAACTTTGATTTAGCAGTTCAGGAAGAATCCTGCACCTTCAAGTCTGGCCCTCAGGAACGGAGCCACAATTTTTCCTACGTTACTTCTTACTCCCGTTCCTTTAGCACTAACAAGAGAATTAATAGTCCTACACTCCAAAGTGAATGTTTGGCTACTGGAAGCACTCTTTGTAAAAGACATGCTGTTAGTCATGATGTTCTGCGCTCCAGTGATTTCACAGTAAATATCCACGCAGGCGAATGTGAGAAACATTTGCTCAGCGTGTAAGTCGGGAATTTGAGCCCTCGACCAACATGACTTTTCCTTCCACACAGTTATCCTGTGATAAGAAGGAAATACTGAGATGTATTAGGGGAGAGGAAGCATTCCGCCAGTCAACTCAAAATGTAAAAACCTCCTGTTTAAAAGTTTTGCACAGGCAATCTGCTCTAGAGGCTTGTTCTACTCAAATAATTCCCATCCCGATCCATACACTAGAGTATATCCTGGGGGGAGATTGAACTTTTACAAATATAGACACAAAAAACCTGACCAACATGGAAATCCCGGTCTCTGGTTATTTATTTTAAGCAGACTGACACAAGAAATTATCAAACAGTGCTGTGATAGAGAAGGTAATCTTATGTTGTTGGACAGTGGAGGTAAAATCCATGGAAATTTTATATGAAAAAATACAACTCATGATATATTTAGGAGCTTTTAGACTTCATTTCCAACAGGTATGCTCTAATCTTACGAAAATATACTAACCCTGCTTATACCCTATATCTCAGGAAGGCTATTAGCCAATTTGCACACCTTTAACCTGTTCATCATCATTCAAAGTGGTAATTTCATTCTGGCCTTATTGGGTAATTTTATGATTATTTTCATTAATATTAAAAAAAAAAATTAAAAAAATCTTGCTTTAGCTCAAGAAATTCCACAGAAATTTTCACTGGTTCTTGTTTCAATAGTTAAATGCTGTAAAGTAAATATATTTTTATCACTACATTAGGCAGTCCAAAGAATTCACAGTTAAAGCCAGAAGGAATCAGAGTAAAGAGGTCAGTTTGGAATGTAGCAGCTTAGCAGCTTAATCTTAAGAGTCTTTATATGGATTGGATGTTTGATATAAAGTTTTATGGGTAGTCATAGAATCATAGAATGTTTAGAGTTGGAAGGGACCTCAGAGATCATCCAGTTCCAACCCCCCTGCCCTGGGCAGGGACACCTCCCACCACACCAAGTTGCTCCAAGCCCCATCCAGNGCTGAACAGCCCCAGCTCCCTCAGCCTGTGCTCACAGCAGAGGTGCTCCAACCCTCGAATCATCTTTGTGGCCCTCCGCTGGACCCGTTCAGCAAGTCAATTGTGTCTGTAATGCAAAGAAAACATATTCTTGACAGCTGAGAGTAATCTATGGATAGAGTGAATCAACAACCAAATTTAGATGATTTTGTTACAATTAGTTTCTGATAGGAGCTGAACCCTTTTGATTCCAACAAATGCAAAGAGACTAATAGAGCTGCACCATCCATGACCTGGCTCTTGCTAAAATGATTTTAAAATAAGTGCCTACTGCTAAAATACAAATACCAAATAAAAAAGATCTCAGCCACGGAAAGGTGAAATCAAAATAAATGCATACTTCTAAAATACAAATAACGCAACAACTTTTCAGCTGTGTAAAGTGAAGTGCCAAGGGCAAAATTAATCATTTCCTGGCTCTAGTTCTTCAAATCAATGCCAACCACCTATTCAGCAGCTGTCCTGGGTCTCTAAGATATATGTAGTATATTTGCATGGAACACCTGAGCAGTTTAGAAACCTGATCTATTTTTTTTTTTTTTCTAATTTTTCACTTTAAAGTTTATTGATCAATGCATTAGGAATATAAAACATAAAACCCAACAGTTCATCTTGATGGTCAGCCACAGACTGCAGAATTTTCTGGAGGACACCAAGCCAGTGCTAAAGGCCTTGGTGTCCCCCAACCAATGCATTGGAATGGGCTGCCCAGGGAAGTGGTTGAAACACCATCCCTGGAGGTATTTAAAAGATGGGCAGACACAGTGCCTAGTGACATGGTTTAGTGATGGTTTTTAACAGAATTAGGTTGATGGTTTGGACTTCATGATTGTAAAGGTCCCTTCCAACCCAGACAATCCTATGATTCTATGTTTTTTTACCAGTTTATTTCAAAAAAGGTGGACACTGATTTAATTAAAGAAATTTTGAGCAGTTCTGGTCCAGAAAGTCTCGACTAGAAGGAGATTCAAAGCCTCATTTTACCCAAGGTCTGAATCAGGTCTGTATGCACATCATCTACAATAGAGGCTTAATTTGGGCTTACCTGCATATGCGGATGATCTGAATAGAGTTCTTAAGCATGGATGCAGTGTCAAACTATAAAAAGCATATATTCTTTGTGTTTATATGTTTTACTATTTAAATCGATGTGCGTTTGATGCTGCAGATTGAGGAGGAATATATGGATGAACTCCCTCCTCCCAGAAAGCGGGGGTAATGTATGTGGTAGCATAAAAAGAGAGTGAGGAAGTATGATGCCTTGGAAATCAGAGTTAGTCAAAATGTGAACCGAGTCATCTTCTTTTATCCATTCAGCTCAAATGGTACAACCAGTCCTGTTCAAGGCTGAGAAAAGGACATTAGCTTTGTCCTAAGGACCTTACCTTGCAGCTGGATGGATAAATGGAAGTATAAATGCAAATCTATCAGAGAAAGATTAATCCTGGAGGATTTAAAACTCCTTTGACTTCTTTTTTTTTTTAATTTTTTTTTAATTTTTATTTTCCCGGAACAGAGGTCCGGTGATTTGAGGCTAGTAACAACTTTCTGACGAGTAGCTTGAAGGAGAACAAGAGTCCCTTCTTGACTGGTGCTATCATGTCAAGAAAAAGAAATAAAAGAGAAAAGTTTGTATTATGTTTGGGCAGTAGCCCAGCAATACGTGGAGGAGGACTCTCATCCCAGAATACACTTCAGGCACAGCCCCTAAATCTCAGTAAATTGTATCTGGGTTCTTATTTTTCTCAGTTGTAAAATAGGCTTAATTTTAAGGCATGACAAAAGCTCGTTCATCATCTGCCAAAAAGCACTTAGATATTGCATGGCAACAAGAAGGTACGTGCAGAGTTATTGGGATGGATGAATTTATTAGTGTGCATTTTCGGCATTCTCTGCAGGCATGAACCTTCAGCAGAAGCTGGAGCAAGCAAGTTTTGCTAATCTAATCAAGAGAATGACTATGGTTCATTTCCAGGGGCCTGAGGACCACACATACTATGGTAAAGGATATTGCCATTCTCCAGACTCTTCTTCTCAATTCAGTTCTTCAGTTTAACTTCTCATCAACACCTACTGCAACAGTGCTCTTCTTGGAGACAATCCTTGAGGCAGAACATAGGGGTGAGATAATGCTTTCCTATATAAATATAGGTATGTGGGAATTTAATATGAATATGAATTAGCATTTCTGATTCATATATTGCTTTCTATCTACATGTAAGTAGTATGAAATCATAGAATCATAGAATCATCCAGGCTGGAAGGGACCTCCAAAGGTCATCTAGTCCGACCTCCCCGCAGTCACAGGGACACCCCCAACTAGCCCAGGTTGCCCAGGGTCTCATCCAGCCTCACCTTGAATATCTCCAGTGAAGGGGCCTCAACCACCTCCCTGGGCAACCTGTTCCAGTGCTCAACCACCCTCAGAGTAAATAATTTTTTTCTAATATTCAACTTAAATCTACCCTTCTCCAACTTAAGTCCATTGCCCCTCGTCCTATTGCAGCGGGCATTTGTGAGCAGACCCTCCCCAGCCTGAATCATAGAATGGTTTGGTTTGGAAGGGACCTTAAATGTCTCCTCCCACTAGACCAGGTTGCCTGGTATTGATTGCCTTCATTTCAACAAAATTAATTACAGTGCAAGTCTTCGACATACTACTTTATTAAATGGGCCTCTTTTTTAGACACCACCACCCCCTCCTTGTGTGGCACATGGGGCCACAGATGTAGGTGATCACAACCATTCCTTCCAGCCTCAAGATCTGTTTTCTCTCCTAAAACCCACCAGCTGCTTTGAGACTATTTTGTGAGTCTTGTAGTAATTACTTAGCTCTCAGAAATGCACTGGAATTCTTGTTTGTTCTTTGAACAAATCCACATATATCAGTTTGTCAGAAGTAAAATCTGATGTGGCAGCATCCAAAGATCTTTATTTTAGGTTGGAATTTGAATTTAATACTCCCTTTTTGTCATTGCTTGGCCTTCACTTTATTCCGAGGCTGTGACAAAATACACACAAATCTTTCAAAAAATTATCACCTACTGTGATCTCAAATCAAAACTTTTACCATAATGCATACTGGGAATTATGCCAGCAACGAAACCTTTACTTAATACATCACTTTATTACTCTGCCACTTAAGTGCCACTTAAAACTTTAAAATAGTTCTTGAAAATGCTAAATTTATTGTAGATATGCATATCACAGAATCTTCATGGTTGGAAGGGACCTCTGAGATCGAGTTCAACTGTAGAAACACCATAAGAACCAAAACCAAAACCAAAAACACCCTACCCAAAAAAAACAAATAAAAAAAAAAAAAAACAGCTCAAACAAACAAACAAAACCAACTCAACCCCACAAAACAATTCACCCAACCCAATACTCTCAGCCACTAGAGCATGCCCTGAAGTGCCACATCTATTTGTTTCTTAAATACCTCCAGGGTTGATAGGAGAGGGACTCTGTCAGGAAGAGTAGTGATAGGACAAGGGGTAATGGTTTGAAACTAGAAGAAGGGAGATTTAGATTGGATATTAGGGAGAAATTCTTTGCTGTGAGGGTGGTGAGGCACTGGAAGAGGTTGCCCAGAGAAGCTGTGGCTGCCCCATCCCTGGAGGGGTTCAAGGCCAGGCTGGATGGGGCTTGGAGCAACCTGGTCTGGTGGGAGGTGTCCCTGCCCAGGGCAGGGGGGTTGGAATTCCATGATCTTTAAGGTCTCTTCCAACTCTAAACATTCTATGATTCTGTGAATCAGAATGAAACAGCATTTTAGCCAAAACCAGCAGAAATGGGGCAAAAACCCAAGCCAATCAAATGCCCTGAAGCGCACAAGAAAGCTTGAAGCATTTGAAGAAAAGGGAAAGCCCGATCTGTGCGATTGGGGTGTTTAACAGGAAAATGAGAAACTACAGAGAGTGGAGGGTGCATGGGTAGATTTAAAACAGGCCAAGGTAGGCTGAAGCTAAATCAAGCTGAACCACTGCGTCTTGGCTCAAGATGATAGTGGATCCATGAATCTTGCAATGTTCAAAAGGAAGGCTTCAGCAAATTACTGAGGTTAAAGACAGAGCCTGAATATCACACACAGAGGGCACAGAGGAGAGTCACTTAACACACAACAGGCCCCAGTAGTCAGTAGAGTCCTGGGGATGATTGATGAGAGGAACCGAGTCTTGGTGCCAGCAAAGGAGTCAGCACATAATTAGCTGGGCTTTTCTTGTGGGGTTTGATTTGCATGGCCGTGTATTTCAATAGCTGTCAGCGGATTTGCAGTCCCAGAATGAGTCAGAGTCAACCCAGGGTGAGGATGAAAGAGAAAGCAGAAGATCCTAGGGCAGCAAGCTGGCCAAGACCCAAGGAAGAAGTTACAGAGCAGAGCAGGGAATGACAGACAAAGAGGGGAAGAGTCAGTGAGAAAGGAACCCAGAGGAAGGATTCCTTCAGCAAGAGGTAGATACCTACTAACTGAAACAAATCATAAGGGAATGGGGTGGATGATGTCACTGACTTGCATATTCTTCGAAACACAAGCTGTTAGAAAGAAGCATCTCAAGGACACATCTCCTGGAAATCATTTTCCTGTTTCCAAGAGAATTCACATGTACAATAGTACCTACAATGGTGCAGTTTTACCTACAAATTGAAGCTTTACCTGCAGAAGAAGCCTGCTGGTCCTCACCCAGGCAGACACTGCACACCCAAGCAGATGCCAAGAAGTCTCTCCCAGGGCTGATGACACCAGGATTTTAGTCCCTTCGGGTCCTGGGTGGGGGCACCATTCTCCTGCGTGTGGACATTCTGCAGTCTTGCCCGGGGCTGGGATTTCCGAGCTGACCACTGAGGTGCAGCTCTGTGGGGCCAGCTCCAAGTTTTCTCTGTTCCTCTCGCAGCGAGAGAAAAAAAATTGACAGTTTCAGTAATGGCATGGCCTGTGGGTGAATTACTGGGTACTGAAACACCACGTTCACTGAGTTAAGAGCTACACAGTCGCGGAAATTCTGATTTGATGGGAGTTATTTTCTTTCCTCCATAAGCAAAATATTATTATTGAAATCTTAGAATCATAGAACAGTTAGAGTTGGAAAGGACCTTCAAGATCATCCAGTTCCAACCCCCTGCCCTGGGCA
Organism: Pedionomus torquatus; assembly: GCA_013398155.1. Taxonomy (NCBI): domain Eukaryota; kingdom Metazoa; phylum Chordata; class Aves; order Charadriiformes; family Pedionomidae; genus Pedionomus; species Pedionomus torquatus. The sequence continues at coordinate 25,747 of VZRU01002858.1, read as the reverse complement.
GGGACTCCTCCCACCAGACCAGGTTGCTCCAAGCCCCATCCAGCCTGGCCTTGAACCCCTCCAGGGATGGGGCAGCCACAGCTTCTCTGGGCAACCTGTTCCAGGGACTCACCACCCTCACAGCAAAGAATTTCTTCGGAATATCCAATCTAAATCTCCCCTCCTCCAGTTTACAAAAGAGAATCCTGTACAAGAGGATCTTGTACAAAAGAGAAACCTTCCTTTTTTTAGCAACTTTGATTGTCACTCCAGATGTCAGCTCTTACATTTCTAATGTACGCTTTATTGTAGAGCTATTACTTTTGGACTCCAGGAGTTACAGAAGAATCTTTTTTAAAATTTTATTTTTTTTAATCTTTTCCACAATCTGTTGTAATCTTCATACAACATCACAGGTAGATAATTTGACACTGATGGGCATTTATGGATGGCTGATGAATTGGACTTGACATTATTATAAAGCTGCTACTACATGCATTTTGTCAACGCTAAATACTCGTATACATCTCTTAGCTAATATTTTGTTAGGCCAAGGGATAAGAATTGGGGTCATTAGATCTTGAAAAACGGCAGTAAAAGCCAATATGGACGAAAATATCCCCTCTGAGAAATTTTCCCTCATTAGCTGAGAGGGCAGGAGTTTGCAGGAATGCAGTTCTGGGCAGGAAATGGTCTGAGGGTGATTCACACAGCAACAGCTGGGCACTTTCATGGCAGAGACACCAGTTTAGCTGCACTGGAGTTGAGCACGTTGGCAAGAAAAAAGCCTACAACCACATTTATCCATGTGTACATGACCCTAGGCCATTCGAGAAGACTTCCCCATCACCTATTCCATGTGATTCCACCAATTCCATCATAGAATGGCTTGGGTTGGAAGGGACCTTTCAGTACATCGAGTCCAACCATCAACCTAACTGATAAAAACCATCACTAAATCATGTTCCTCAGCACCACATCTGCCCAGCTTTTAAATACCTCCAGTGATGGTGACTCCACCGCGAGAAAAATTGTTCCTCGTATCCAACCTGAACCTCCCCTGGTGCAACTTGAGGCCATTTCCTCTTGTCCCATCACTTATTCCTCAGGAGAAGAGACTGACCTCCCCTGGCTACACCCTCCTCTCAGGGAGCTGGAGAGAGCCAGAAGGTCTCCCCTCAGCCTCCTCTTCTCCAGGCTGAACACCCCCAGCTCCCTCAGCTGCTCCTCACAAGACTTGTGCTCCAGACCCCTCACCAGCTCCATTGCCCTTCTCTGGACCTTCTCCAGCCCCTCAATGTCTTTTTTTTTTGTGGTGAGGGGTCCAGAACTGGACCCAGCACTTGCGGTGGGGCCTCACCAGTGCCCAGTACAGGGGGATGATCACCTCCTGAGTCCTACTCACCACGTTGTTCCTGACACAGGCCAGGATGCTGGTGCCCTCTGGGCACACTGCTGGCTCATGTTCAGTCCACAGTCGACCAACACATCCAGTTCCTTTTCTGCCTGTTATTTTACGGAGGAAAGGAGGGAATTGAGACAGAAAAATTATGTTCAGCATCTATTCTTTTCGCTAAATTCTGTATAACTTTAATGTCTCTGCAGCTGCCAGGTTTGGATCACCATGTATCTAAAATGCAAATTGAACTTTTTTCATTTCCCACACTTTCTGGAGCTCTGTAAAGTGTTCTTCACGCCCAGTTGTGCAGTTCTTGAAGACTTTGAGCCATTTCAGTTGATAAACTCTTTCAAACTCCAGCCTTCCAGGGGAAGGGGAGGGAAGGGGAGGGAAGGGGAGGGAAG
>VZRU01002857.1:105909-127955 GCA_013398155.1 Pedionomus torquatus | reverse complement strand
TTCCCCCTTTGAGAGAGGTGTCTTCCATTCCATATCTTTACCAATGATCTGGGTAGGGGGAGAGAGTGCAGCCTCAGTAAGTTTTGCAGATGACACAAAGTTGGGTGGAAGTGCTGATCTGCTTGAAGGTACAAAGGTGTTGCAAGGGCTCTGAACAGGCTGGATCAATAGGCTGAGGCCAATGGCATGAGGTTCAACTAGGCCAAGTGGCAGGTCCTACCCTTCGGTCACAACAACCCCATGCAGCAATTCAGGCCTGAGGAAGACTGGCCAGAACGTTGATGGGCAGAAAAGGACCTGGGGATGTTGGTCAACAGCTAGCTGAATATGAACCAGCAATGTGCCCAGGTGGTCAAGAAGGCCAACGGTATCCTTGCCTGTATCAGAATAGGGTAGTGAGGAGGACTAAGGAAGTGATCACACCCCTGTACTAAGCACTAGTGAGGCCCCACCTTGAGTACTGTGTTCAGTTTTGGGCCCCTCACTCCAGAAAAGACATTGAGGTTCTGGAATATGTCCAGAGAAGGACAGCAAACTGGTGAGGAGTCTGGAGTCTCAAGTCTTTTGAAGAGGGGCTGAGGGAGCTGGGATTGTTTAGTCTGGAGGAAAGGATGCTGAAGGGAAACCTTATTGTCTCTACCTGAAAGGAGGTTGTAGATAGGTGGAAGTCAGCTTCCTTTCCCAAGTAACAGGCAGTAGGACAAGAGGAAATTGTTTCAAGCTGTGCCAGGGGAGGCTTAGATTAAATTAGTGGACCTACAGGAGAGATAGAGAGGGACTTTTTATCAGGGAGTTGAGCAATAGGATGAGGGGTAATGATTTTAAACTGAAGAGGGGAGATTTAGACATTAAGAAGACATTCTTTACTGTGAGGGTGGTGAGGCATTGGATGAGATTGCTTCAAGTCAGGCTGGATGAGGCTTTGAGCAATCTGGTCTAGTGCAGGAAGGCTGGGAGTATGACTCTATGGATATTACAAAAAAAAATTACAATGAAAGGGCTATTAAACATTGAAATAGGCTGCCCAGAGAGGTGGTTGAGTCACCATCTCTGGCAGTGTTTAAAAGACAGGTATATGGGGTGTTTAGAGATACCGTTTAGAGATGGATTTTGTCAGTGTTATGTTGATGGTTGGACTAGACAATCTGAAAGGTCCTTTCCAACCTAGGGAATTCTATGATTCTATAATTACTCACCCAGAGAAATAGGTGAGATTTTTCCACAAGACACTCATTCTTATCATTACTGTCTACTCATTATTAACCGTTTTTATACCCTCCAATCCTATAACTACTCATGTATGTAAAACATAAAATTAAGATTAACTTTCTAAGCTACCTGACTGTACTCTAATCAGATTGGAAACCAATATGGCCCTCAGTATCATAGCTTTGAACTTTTCTTAGTATAATATACCTCAAGATCTAGTATAGGTTAATGATTTGCCAAAGTGTCCTTTTGCTGATTCATAAATAAGGATATTACAGCTGTACAAACTAAGCTACCTGTCCAGTCTCACACAGGATATTTGCAGTAGCATAAATAATAGAACCCATATCTTGCAAACTACAGAACAGTGTCTGTAGTGACAGGACCATCCTTACCTATGTTCTGATTAAAGTCAAACTTCTATATATAAGCAAGCTTGTTCTGCTCTCAGACCCCACGAAAGTCTTTCGGTAGCCTTTCATCCACATAAAACCATCTATATGTCTTTTAAATCTTGACTAACACTCAAGGCATGACATTCAACATAGGGTTCAATGGTCATGAAAATTAGCAGGGATGCAAGACTAGAGAAAGAGCATGTTTTAGTACTGCTTTGACTCTGCAGAAGTCAGTCAAGAAGCTACCTGCTACAAACAGGAATTGCAAGTACATGAGTATGGGACTCATATCTGCCTTCCTGCCCCAGCGTCAGTGTAAGTAGTGAATCTGGAAAAGTTTCTAAACTAGGCACATCAAATTAATTCATTGTTACTTTTAAGCAGCTGAAATCCCAGGCCTTCATTCTCAAGCTTGAGAGACATCAACCCTGACATATTTAAAATATTTAAAACACAGTGTCTTTGAGAAACAGATTACTTCCATGTACAGGTTTTTCACAGCATGGGGAGTGAAGAACAAGGTAGGAATTACAGAATGGTTTACTTCCTGTGACAAAACTACAAGAACAGAATACCAGGAGAGGAGGCAGTATAACATGCTGTGTTATACATACACCATCTGTGTCCCTCAGAAGAAATCCATTTGTTTTCCAGCATGACAAAGAACATCTTCTGTTTTGGGTAACCATGCCAGCCACTGACATACATTTACAAGAAAAAGGTTGCATGAATTGTTTTAAACATCTCACTTTTGAAATATTTTGTGTTATTATACATAGAATTAGAATTTCAAACACATAGCCCCTGTAAACCATCTTGCTGAAAACTGACCTTTGTATCATTTATTCTGGATAGTTTAATTTAGTCAGCTACATAGGATTTGTAAGATTCACTATAGAAGAATAAAAGAACAGAGGGCTTTGCAGTCAAAAGTCCAGATTCGGCTTCTCTTTGACATTTTTCTTCAGATAGTATTTTTCTCCACAAGCAGCTCCACTAATATTGAAAGTTAAAAACTGTTCAAGATTAACACAGTGAACAGAAAGTTGGATCATGACATGACAAAAAGAGGCATGGCAAACATATGGGACTAGAGAAAGACAGAATCTAGACTGCATTAATAAAATTGAAATTTTCCTCGAATTATAAGAAGTACTTTCTTAAGCTGTCATTTTGTCAAAATATACTGCCAGGTAGAGTAATCATCAGTATTCTAGAGGAATTCAGGACAGAACATTTGCTTAACATGGTTAGCAAGGAGTTTTAAAGATAGTTTAAGTGTCTCTGTGATATGCCAGAAAGAACAGCTAAATAGGTATCTTTAGCTCCAAACTTGCACATCTATTTTAACAAGCACTGAATCTGAACTCTGAAACCATAAAGCAGAGTGCATCCTGAAATGAAGCTATGAGTACAAACACATAAGTACAAAGTGGTAGTGATGGTAATTTCCAGATGAATCTGCATGTGTCCTCCAAGCATTTTGGTGATTACATGTTCAGACTGGTAAACTGTTGACAGAACATCACTTACATTGACACAAGTTGCAAGAAGCATGTCTTTTTAATAGTAATGACAGTGAGCACCATTCAAAGAGTCTCTTTTACTTCTCCATGTCCACTGCCATTGCAGGAGATCAGGAGAGCATCAGCTAAAGTTCAGGTACTGTGCACAGAAGTATTATTCATATCAGCAAAGAAATAGGAACCCGCATCATTCCTGGAAATCAAAATCACAGTGGGTTTCCCTGGCCTCCATGTCATCTTCGTGGAGTATTATAAATGCTCCATTTGCTTCCAGATTACAGACCTCATAAACTGTGCAGTTAGGTAAACATGCTGTCTGTGGTCAACCTTAAAAGAATGTGTAATCAAATCTATCCAGTAACAAATTCCCTGGCTGGTTGCTGGGACAGTCATTACAACCAGAAATAGGGTGCTCTGTTGCTGCAGGTCTTCTGGTCAATATTGCTAACCAAAAATGCAGTTACTGGTACAAGCGTGTACACTTTGGGTTTTTTCATTAAATTGACTCAAACAGCCTTTGGCTTTAGATGGAGATTTTCTGGTTTAGACTTTAATCAAGAGGCTATGAGAAAACTGTTCATAAGGAAGACTCATAGTTCCTTGGCTCTGTAACAGCCTCACCTAGCACAACAAATAGCAAATAAGACTGTAGGTATGTTAAAATATGCTAGGAAAATACATGTTAGGAATAATTCAATTATCAAGCACAGGATATGCATAAACAAAAGTATCCCATCAACAGAAGGGCTTGGATGGGATTGTCTATATGTTGATGCAGTCAGATTGATCATAAGCTAATGTGAATCTGCAGAGGACCAGCAGCAGTTTAGCATATCACCCATATCTTGTCTTGCATTACCTTGCCTTGTGCTGTGTCTTTTGCAAGTTTTCAATGGTGTGATTTATTTAAAGTAATAAACTGAACTTCAGACGGAGTAGAAAATTTATCTGCCTCATTTCTTTTAAGTCTCATGTCAAGCTTTTTAAAGTAAGTGTGAAAACAAACTATTCTTCTAACAAATAAAAGTGAAAAGTAAGACTTTTATGTCATTACAGGTGAAGCTTGAAGAAAATGGCAAATATCACAATTCTTATTCTAAACATCAGATGAAATGACTACATTATAACTGATATCACAATTCTTATTCTAAATATTAGATAAAATAATCACACTGTGATTGAACTTAAAAGAGATATAAACAGTATGAAATCATCACACAGTGCAGTGTCAGCAACAAGCCTGGACCTTTTCCAAAATTTTATATAAATGCTTATTATGACTTCAGAGGTCTATAAAAAACAAACAGGATCCACTTATGTTTCACATATTTAATGTAGAGGAAAGATGAGGACTGCACTCTGCTGTAGGGAAAATTCAGGATTCAAAGGTGAATATTTTTTTCTTTGCTGTCTTTTTTCTTTCTATTTCCTGAATTCTGATGCCACTGAAATGATTCCAGCTCTCTGTCACTCCTACTTCTGAGTTATGGGTTTTTTTGCAAGAAACATGGTGAAACTTGTGTAGCTAATTAACAGAGAAAAACCTTCTCTGATGACAGTTCTGAAATGATACGTAGCTATATTTCTTAGCAAAATCATACCTATGATCTCTTACTCATTCCAAAAGAACTTGAAATTAATATGTTGTCCAAGCTCTAAAATAAAATTTTCAGGATGCCCTTGCTCTATCATACCCTTCCCTCTATCATGCTCTTCCACTGTCATACCAGTGGAAGATCACTGTCTATTTAGGCAGCACTCACCATAATATGGAAAAGAAGTGCATAATCCCAAATCCAGGGCCAAATCCACTCCTGTTGTGGCACCCAGCTGTAATACTACCTCTCATCAAAGCTTCATCTAAACACTGTTGCAGGAAGGGGAGAGCAGCTCAATCAGGCTGATGATTCCTTGGGAGGCATTAACAGCTGACAGAGCATTGAGGTTGCTCTAGACCCAGACAAGCTGACAAGACATCAGCTGAGGGTTTGAGGAATCATAGCAAACTTGACATTTGTCTCATTCTGGTTCTGTTCCTGGTTAATGAAGACTGACTCTGGCAAACTAACTTGCTCACCTTATGTAAATGGTAAAGCTAAGTATGTTACAAATCCCAGAAGACTGTATATGGTGGAGGAACGGGAGTCTTAAAACCAGGGTATTTTCAATCTTTTTTTTCTCCTTTTTCCACCCAGAAAAAAATCGCCAAAACAAAAACAAACCTCTTGCAACATTCCTGAGAAGTAAGAGACTTTTTGTTTAAAGAAAAATGAGTCATCTTCATCTGACCTGACACAGCCTGCACGTGTGAGTGTATTGTATTGCATTCTGCTGACAGAGGACTTGATAGATGCTGGTATGAATGTAACATCTGTTGTCCTACAATACAGTGGAAACTAGGAAAAGAAGATATTTTTAAAAAGGTTTTGCCCACCATTTTGCTATCTTGCTCCAATTATTTACTATATACTTTTCATCCTTGAAGAAAAAGTTTCATGCCTCATCTTCCTTGAGGTATGAAACATAATTCCATGCACAGAAAATATTCAGCATGGCTATATGGGACCAGCTGTCTGGACCCAATGGCCTGGGTTCATAAAATTTCATCATGCTCAATAACATTTTAAAGCAACATTTTCCTTAGAGGAGTATGGTACAGGAGAGAAGAAAAGGGTGAAGAAGCAGCTGTCATAGTCATCAAGCTAGTCAAATCAACTATATTTTTACCTTACTATATTACATCTAGCTGCAAAATACCAGAGGGTGAAAGCATTGCCAGAATGTTATGGAGGGAAGGGAGGGCAGGTTAGGAAAAACATTTTAGTGGAAAAATACTGAGACCCACACTGGCATGCTTCTGGAAAGCTTTCTCATCTCCCTTTTCTTCTTTTTTAGAATCACAAGCAGACACGAGAAAATACCATGTAAAAGACTGAATTTCCACTTAAGTAGAAGAAAAAAAATGCCAAACTAGCAAGCAAAGCCTGCAATAGCAATACTGTGAGAAAAATTTTGAGGAATTGAGAGGTTTGGATAAATTTCAGGAGAGCTTCTCAAATTTCAAGTGCTTGTCTGAACAAAATCTGGTTTACAGAAGTTAAAGTACACACCTTGCAACCACCACTTCTGTGCTAAAAGTCCTTGTATGTTTAAGAGCAAAGCAAAGCTTGCAAACTTACTATTCTGCACTTACTCTTGAATAACTTACAATTGTTTTTCTTCCTTGGTCAAAATAAATTTTATAGCTGAAAGCAGAATAAATTTTTCTACCATCACTACCATTGTTCAGCTTGTAGACTAAGTGAATCCACACAAGAAAAGGGTCCAGAAGAGGGGAATTTTTTCCAGCAAAGCAAATTTAAAAATAGTTTAACAGTCTCAGTGATGTGCCAGAAAGAACAGCTAAATAGGTATCTTTAGCTCCAAACTTGCACATCTATTTTAGCAAGCATTAAATCTGTACTCTGAAACCATAAAAGCAGAGTGCATCCTGAAATGAAGCTATGAGTACAAACACATAAGTACAAAGTGGTAGTGATGGTAATTTCCAGATGAATCTGCATGTGTCCTCCAAGCATATCCAGAGTTCAGAGAAGAGTAAAAGGAGAGGAAAACAGACCTACTTCCGACCATTCAAACAGGAAGACCCAAATCCTGGTCCCCTATGGGAAGCCCAGCAGCTTAAAAAAAAGACCAAGTAAACTTAATTTAAGAACTAGATTTAAAGGTAAGCACTGAGTTTCAAAATGTGCTTCCACCAATAATGGCTTAATTTTCCTATTCAACAATGGAGTTGCTCAGTCGGGCAGTTTTGTTATGGTATTCCTTTAATTTCTCCTGAGCCAGTTAAATCTAGCAGAACATAGCTGGTAATTTTCAGGACAGAATTGACTACAAACATAGCCGCCTGTCTAAATAGAACCCAAAGAATCAGTATTTCTGGGGAAAAGTGTGGTATGTGCATGTACAGACATGGCGTAAACTCACTTCATTTCACACTGACAGCTATTTTACTTTTTATTCTCAGCTGCTCAAGACGTTTTGTTTGCAACTTATCACATCTCAGTCATGCAGCAGCAACATTTTATGTAAAAATACCAAACTGAGAGTAAAACTAAGTGCAGATCCCCAGTTACTGTATTTGTAATATCAAACTGTTCATCCTTTTTCAAAGTCTGCAGCTCCCAGAATCAAGCAGCTGCAGAGGCATCTCACCTTTCAGAGGCATAAAAGCAAGTCTCTAACCTGTACAACTGCAGAAAGAAGCTGAAAATATAAGGCAAATCTACTTCAACTCCTCAAAGACATGAAAACAAATTTTAAAACCTCAACAGGCAGTCATCATACCCTTTTTGTAAAAATACAGAGACTACCACCTGTTGTTTGTTGGTCTTTTTTTTTGGTGTCGGCATTACTGCAACTGTGTCACCCTCTCCTGTAATTGCAATAAGTGTTGTAAGTAAGAAGCTCAGTATAAAAGAAGGCAGCAATAAGTCCTACACTGCTGTGCCTCTACTGAGTCAAACACACCTGTACATACCTTCTCAATCAGGGTAGTCTAGTGGATAAGGTGAAGGACTAGAGGCAGTTTTTTACAACACAATTTGGCACCATGTCAGAGACCCCAGGCTGGCTCTGAGCATGCTTGTGCAGTTCTCAGGGAGGCTTGTTAGCTGAGGTAGGGTGCAGGCTATTGCAGCTGCCTAGCTAGCAGGACCTTGGCTGGAGTTAGGCAGCACTTACCTGGGTATGTCCTGAACCCTGTTCCATTTCACAATACACAGACAACCTCAAGAGTCACCACAAGAGCTGTGCTGTCTTGCCATGTTGGTTCAATGACAGCAGCCGTGAGTGCTGCTGTAGAATTCCCAGGGGTAGGCGTAACAACTCAATGAAAGATCTGTTGGTAGAATGAAGTTAAATAACCACTAAAGGATATTCCCTAATGCTTCACCACCAGGTGATTTCCCAAACCTAATCACTGCTGGAAACCTCTCTTCCTGATGAGAAGTCTGAAGAAGAAGGAAATTGTTCATGAGGGGCTAAGAAAAAGAAGGGCTTTCCCAGCTATTCAAATAGTTTTTGTTCTTCTTAATGCAACCCTTATCTTCACAGGAATGGGTTCAGGAACCCTGAGCTCCATTTGAGTAGATTAGGGGATTTAGTTCCTAGTCCCGGTCCAAAGCTATTTACTGGCCTTCAGCAAGCTGTGTTTTTACCAAGGTTTTTTCATCAGTAAAATCAGCATAATATTTTCATAAATCTCAGGCATCTTTTTACTAGTGCTAATAAAATAATTTGAGATTCTAGGATAAATAAGATATTATGGAAAGTGCCACTCTAAACTGTAACCTTGCCTTTCAGCTAGGTGATGCAGGGAGGATCCCGTTAGAGACCTTCCTTCCAAGGCAGAAAAAATACAAAGATTTTTGATAGCCTTCTCAGCTAGCTCATAATTGCTGGGCATAAAAAATCAAACAAAAGTTTATCAAGTAAGAATCAGCATTAATACGGGAAACTGCAGCATCTGAAAGGCCAGAGTGCAATCTCTTTTTTTGCTCCTGGTTACTCCCTATCCCCATCTCCTGAATCCCTCCCTATTTGTAAAAGTCAGAACCTGTAAGTACTCATTATCCTAGCACTACAGCCTGGTGTCCATGAAAGCATAATATCCCAGAGTCTAGAATGATAATGCCTTCATGTACCTATTTTGTTATCAAATAAGAGAGCTATCTCTTGTATATTTTTAGAATCCTATCAGCTGTATATTTATAGAATCAGTGAAACAGAAAAGCACAAGAGCAGAGACAGAAGTGTGTAAATAAATCCACTAACATTTCTTTTGCTTTTCTTTGCTAGACATTGTCAGAGAATTACACACAGAACGGCTATTTTTTGTAGTTCTCAGCTGTACCTCCAGTATCCCAGTAGCCACAAAGTAGAGCAATTCACACATTTTATGCAGCCCCAGAAAAAGAACTCTGGAATCTTTTTTCCTAGAAAAGGTTAAAGGGAAACTTTTAGCCGAAAAGATATTTTACCTGATCAGAAAAGCATAGTCAGTGCTTGGCACAATTTGCAGAGAACAATAGGATACATAACTGCCTGTCTTTTGAAAAGCAGTGTAGAAAACAAGTAAAAGCAAGCTGTTGCACACAGACCAGGGTCTGCACTTACTGAATAGCTGCCAAAATAATTTATGCTGTCATGTGATCCATCCTTATAATCAACAGTGAAGAAATGGGAGTAAGGAAACAGATGAAAAGTTTTAAATATGGCAGGAGGGGTGAACAGAAAAAATAATCAAGCAATCTAATGAAAAATTGTAACTCTTATAAGGAGAGGACATTATCTTCCAAACAAGGAAAAGGATCTGGAAAACAAATAGTTCACAGAGATATCTTTTCCACCAGTTCTCACTTCATTATCCTCATAAAAAACTTTAAGTTGCTGAATTACCTTCAGCCATTTTGAGTCTGTTTATTTCCAGCTGCTAGCTCTATAGAAATGCACAGTGTTCAAAACTTGGAATTTATTAAAAAGCAGTTAACAATAATGTGAATTCCAGCCAGCTGAAAGAAAAAGGGAGACTATTAAACTAGAAAATATTGTTATTCTGACCTCTCTCAGCACCATAATTTCAGCCTGTTTGCTTACAGAGACCTTAAAGGGACATGAAGTAAAAGAGATTTTGCTGCAGTACTCCTGTCAACTACAATGACCCGGAGAAGAGAATTTTATTGGGGAATATACATTTTTCATGACTGTCACGTGGTGTTGAACACTCACCTCCTCCCCAAACTCTTTTCATTTGGAAGGGGTGGTTGAGAGGAAGGAGGAGGAGGGATAAAACAGGAAGGGGTAGGGAGGGGAAGTTTAGAGATTAAAATCACTTACACTTTTGTTTAAATACACAGTGTGCGTATTTCCCAAGGGTAATGAGTTTATTAGGGCAGTTTCAGCACATGAATTATAAACCAGTTTTATAGATCCAAAACCAGTATCATATAAACTTCCAGTTTGGCAGTATCTTCTTAGAACAGGCTTTACACTAAAAATGTGGCAGTAAAGTCAAGACGTTATGGAGATCTTATTGCTTAAAATGCTTGTTATATTTATCAGTGGGCCCGATCATGCAGAGTAATAGGCACTTTCAATTCCACATAAATCTTATTTTATCCTTATTCTTATTTTCTGCACTTAAAAAACCAATAAGATTTCTTACACTTATCCTACTCCAATAATTGCTTTTTTTTTTTCTTCATTTCAGAGATAAGCTAATGCCGTAATTAATTATATTCTATACACAGTAACTGACTCTCAGATATATCTTCAAAAGCCAGGTGGAGATTAAAACTAAGATCTAAGATTCCCTAAACTGCAGGTCTTCCCCAAAGACATTCACGTGTACACATGCATTTTCCTTGGTATGGTTAATATTCTGTGAACTGTTGACAATATCATAAATAAAAGAGAGAAAGTGTAATTAATGTTACTCTTGGAATCGTAACTTGAGCATTTTTTAACTGTGTGACTTAACCCATTAGCTGGGGTTATGGTAGTTTTGGTAACCTACTTAAATTTTTGTACATAAAAGGAGGCAAGCTTCTGTAGCAATGTTTTAATTTTTAAAGATAAACCCACAAAATATTCCAAGCTGAAAAATTCTCTCTTATTCTTTCTTTTTCTTGCTATCTCATACCTTAATTCCATGAGGTTTTATGCCTCTTGTCCTGGAACAGCTCTGGGTTTTTTTTGACATTTTTGCTAAAGCTTAACCTGTCTGTAACTTTTTTCCCCATAATTCTCCTAATATACTTTTCATCCTAATCCTTCCTCTTTGCTCAGCACTAGTGAGGCTGCACCTGGAGCAGAATTTTTAGTGCTGAGCTTCCCAATACAAGAGACACATACCTACTGGAGCAAGTCTGACACAGGGCCACAAATATGATGAATGAACTGGATCATATGTCATATGAGGAGAGGCTGAGAGGGCTGGGACTATTAAGCCTACAGAACAGAAGGCTCAGGGTGTCCTTATCCTTGTGTAGAAATACCTCTTGTGAGGGAATGAAGAAGAGGGAAGAGACAGGAGGGGATCTCACCTGTACACCGAAAAGCACATTTTTACAGTGAGCATATGCAGACACTAGCACTGGTTGCCCAACAGAGACACTGTGCAGTGTCTGTTAACAGAGATGTTCTGGATTAAGTCCTGGACAATGGGTTCTAACTGACCCTGCTCCAAAACAGGGGCTTAGGCTAGATGAGCTCAAGGGGTCCCTTCCCACCCATCACTTGAGTCAGTGATCCTGTACCACGCTGTAGTTCATTACACTAGTCCTTTCCTTTTCTGTCTTTTCCTCCTCCCCACCTAATCTGCATACCCCATCTTGATTGTCTGCTGCACTGCTCTTGGTTTTGCCTGTTTCCACAGTCTTTTTTTTGCAACTATTTAAAGCCTGTCCCCCTTGAAAGAAACACATGTGGTCCATTTCTAAAAACTGTGGGGCGAATCCATAGATTTTTGACTCATTGTAGTCCTTGAGTGTGTGCTCTGAGCTTGAAATGGTTAAACTGGTTAAAAATAGAGTAAAACTGAAATCATCCCACAAATACAGATCTCTCAACTTGAGAGTTCAGTGAGAGTTTAGAAAACAAGAATGGAAATCTAAGGTGGAATGATTTTTAGGAAACAGAACCAGAAGTTTCTACTTCAGAGCCAAGGGTGCAATCAATATGTTTGATTTTATATACAGTTGAGATAGGGAGCAGCTCAAGCACTCAGGTCCTGGAGCAGACTGTGGTAGTGTTTCTCCCCCTTCTTTGCTTTACCCATGCACAAAATGGACTCTCTTTGCTACCCCCTCCAGAGTCAAGTGGGGGAAGATCAGCTTTTCTGCTTTCATGTGTTTAAGTAGTTCAGGTGTCTCAGGTCTTCTGAGCTTGAGCCAGAACACGGCAAATTAATTAATTATTGCTATCGAGTGATCTGATCAAACAAGGAAGTTCTGGGACTCTCATAGGAAAACCCAAAACCCATTCCATTTCACACCTGCTTTCCAGACTGAAAAAGGTAGATGGGTTCAATTAACCTATTCCTTTTAAAATGAGCTTCTGCATTGTGTTTCATCCAGCTTTATTACAGAAGCAGCTGTCTACCAGAGACTCTTTAGCATACCTCTTGACTAATTTAACTCATGTGCAACCTGTTTGAATTTGAATCTGTTAATACTCATTGGGCTATCTAGAAACAACAAACTTTCATCTTCAGATACGTTGTATTACTGTGATTCTTTGTAATAATATTTCCCTCCAATTTTGTTTTTTCCTTAGTCCTTTTTCACCCATCTCCACCTCACTCTTTTCTGGGCATGCCACTCAGGACTTAACTTCGTCAACACTATCTTTCTAGTGCTGTGTCAGAAAAATAACTTCTCTTTGGCTCGAGCACAGTACAGTGAGTCTGAAGGTGAAAAGTAAAGACATGATGCAGAGCTGAAAGTATTTACAACAGGAATCATACCACCAATTTCATTAACATTCTTAATGAAGTATTTTGATATTCTAGAACATATCCAGAGAAGGGAAGCAGCTGTGTGTAACGTGTGTCTGTGTGAATGTAGGTAGCTGCACATATATGCGTTTGCGTGTGTTAGTTTACAAAAGGAACAAGAGAAGATCTCTTTGCCAACAGACTCACTTACAGTAGATCCCCCACAGTACACTGTACACGTATGGCTAGATCTGCCAACAAACCAAAGTTAGTCTGTTAATCCTACTCTGATTTTTGTCCTTGTTTTGGAACAGAGTAGCCCCTTTTACAAAGGTCCACTCACAAATTATACAAAACTTAGGACGCTCTGAAAGGCCCCAAAGTAATTGATGAAAAAGATTAAACATTTTCCAGTCAATATATATGTTAAACGAAGTTCAGCTGCAGATATTTTTCTCTAGAAGCTCCAGCGGGAGCACCATATAAATAAGCTAGATTAATTACCACTGGATCACAAAAATATAAGTAAATGAATAAATAAATAAAAAGTTGAATGGCTGAGGAAAAAGTGTATGTGGGTGAAAAATCTATTTATTGTGGAGGATAATATGCTGCTAATGGACATAATTTTGTAGACCCCTATTTATAAAAATATATAATACTTTTGTATTTTTAGTGTTGTAATATAATGAATCTTATTTGAACTTCATTTAACATACACACAATATTTAAAATACATGTGCTTTGCTTCATGAAAAATGTAGTGAAAGTAAGTCTTTTTTCTTTTGCTGTAGAAGTGTTATGCAACAAAGTTTTAATTTAGTTTTAGATAGAATATGCACAATGTATATATGCACTTAAATGTGCACTTATTTTTGCATTTCCCCTCTAGTTTAAATGTACAACACACAGGAAAAGATGCTTGAGTATGTGTTTTGAAGTATCTAATTTTGCTCAAATCTGTGAGCTGTAGCATCAGAAAATTGCATCCTCTGCTTTGTATCCACAGTTTCAGGTACGGTGCTGACAGCCACAATGCGAATTTTGTTACTTGGCCTTGTCAGTGACTCTAAGCTGACAGTAGATCATTGCCACATGGCCACACCACTCTCTAGGGGACTGGGAGACATTAACTGAATCAGCTTTGTTGTGCGATATTAAATAAGGCAGATTATAAAGCAGGCATCAGTTCACTGAGAAATGGAGTAGAAAGCAAAAACTATGTATGAACGAGCTTTGAAAAAGACAACTTCCTGGGTGGACTCCCCTTGCCTACGGGATGATGCAGAAGGCAGCCATACAATAACCATGTCACACTACATGGTTGCAGGCATGGTAAATACGATATGATAAATTCTGGGGAAAATCATGGATTAATCACAATAAAACGTCAAAAGCAATAGGAATTACAGTTTAAAAAATTACATAAAGTTATATACATGAAACATGTTTGTGGTCAAGTTATCATTGTAAACCACCTGTGGTTACAATTATTTATTTATGTATACTTTTTGTGGGACTACATTGATAAATAGAAGACAATATTCTATCCTGAATATTTACAACATCAAATGCCAGTCTTGTCACAGGACTCTGTTCAGCTGTAAGAGGCCTAAGAGGCAGGAACATTCCTGCTAGATCCTTCCAGTCCTTACATGCTTCAAAGCTGGATCTCTGAACCCCTGCATACTCCCCTACATTCTTTCGTATTGTTCTAGGGGTGCGAAGAGGTCAGGAAAGTAACACAAAACAGGGGAATTGTAACACAGGCAAGAATCAGACTGGCTTTTCTACTCTCAGAACCAAAGCAGGAAGAGAAGTAACCATTCAGTGTTCACTCACATTTTGGCTAGTCCTGAGGCAAGTTAGGCCAAGCCTATACCCTGGATCAAGGTGGTGCAAAAACACTTCTACTGCCATCTGTAGGGACTCAGACAGGCGGCACTGCGAACTGAGTCAGAGATAACACAACTCTTTGGAAGATGGAGCTACTTGTTAACTGAGCCCATCAGTCATGCACGTCAGCTTCAACAGTGTTTTGCCGGGGGCATTAACAGATAAACTAACAGTTGTTGCTGGAAGGAATCTATCTTCCTCATGCTTTTAAGTCTACTTCAAGATAGCACTTAGCAAATAAAAACTACCACTAATACAGCTTTTGGAGGAGGAAGGAAGATGAACAGCTGAATAGGTGAATCTTATGTAAGAGCTAGAGCCCCCAATTCTTTTTACCTTTGCAACACACTGAACATTTAAAATTTGTGCAATTGGGAGAGCACGTGCTTTAAGAAGCATATACTCTGTGAAATACCCATGTCATTGATAACTTGACAACTGCAATTTGACTGGCAGCATATGGCAAAGTCAATGTTATGACAAGCTATTCCTTGGGGCAGGAATACTAATGATTAAAGATTTTACTTAAGTGGTAGTATAGTAGCTCTGATAGTACTAAAATCAGCTTAGAGTGTTTTCATTGCCTGAGTCAAATGAAGATGGGCAAATGAGGAACCTGATACAAATAAATATTTTTATTAAATGCTAAATATTTAATTCCTTTTGCTTTATTGGAAAGGCATTCACTTCATTTAATCATCTCCAAAAGAAAAGTATCTGGAAGTCTGGGAGTTATAATACTTTTGAAAAAATACTTTTGAGAAGAAAAATAGTAAAATTTGGGAAAGAGGAGAGTATACTGGATCTGTAAGATCTTTAGACTATAACGTCTCTCTTACTCTTTAAAACATTCAGATTTTGGGCTATTAGTAAAAATAAATTGCTAATTCCTGAAAAATTATATCTGAATGGCTTAGAAAACAGCACCATTCCTCTAAGGTGTTTGTAAAGAGATGGTGGTCAGATTTTCTTAAAGTCTGTGGAAAGAAAATCTTGCATTGTTACTACAAAAATATAAAGAATTTTTTCAATGCTCTATGGGGCTGATATTCCCAGACTCTCAAAAATTATGGACTTATCGCAGAGAAGGCATGAGAATTTTAGGAGCAATTAACTTGCAAGTCTATCTCTTTCCTGGGTTTTGACCTTATATTACTCACAATAGAACCATCCACCTTTTTTCAGGACAAGGACTAGGGATTCGTTCTCTAGTAGAACTGGACTGTAACACCACTCCAGCATATATCACTACAGGCAAAAAACACTCCAAAGTTAACATGAGTGTCACAGCTCAAAAAACCAGGGTGAGCATCTGAAAAGAGACAGAGGAGCAAAACATATTTCCTTGTTTCTGGCAAGAAAGTAGACTCTATGTGTCCTACCACAGTGCAGTCGGCAAGGTGCATGCCATTTTATGGTCAGGGTTAAGACTTTCTCTTATTCAGTTTGCATCTGTTTGTTTATTCCACCTTGTTAAAACACTGATTATTTGCCTGAAAAACATCTTCTTCAGTATGCAGTGCACCTTTCTCTAGATATTTATATACAGACTTATCCTGATCTGAACAAAATTGAAGCAAGACCATCAGTTTCTTCCCATCTTTCCCTCAAAAAGGCCTTGGTTTTATTTACTATTGTTACCTGCAGAAGGTATTTGCTCTACCAAAGACAAAAGACTAAAATAGCACTAAATAATTAAAGATTACTACTAGTAGTACTTCTTCTAGCAATAATACAAAAAGCTAAAGAGATCCTTTCTAGAAGAACTAAGGTAACATTTCTCTGCCAGCTGGACCTCAAGAAACCTCTGAAGCTCAGACAAGTGACATTGTTTACATCCCAGGCTCTCTAGCCTGTTATCTATAGAAAGTTTCACCAAATCACACTGTAAGCAGAAAAAAAATTGAGAAAAATGCACACGCAGACTATCAAGGAGAACTTTTATTGATTACAGGTGGGTTAGAGGTAACACCTCTGTGTGTTATTCTTTCCTTCTGCTAGTCACTGAGAGCCAAGCAGGCCACAGGAAGGCTTAAGATGGATAAAAATGAGAGAATCTCTGCATCTTTCTGTTATCCAGCTAGATAATCAGAAATGACTGGTTTCTCTTAAAGCATTTCTCTGCATTTTGTCTTTGATTTTTAAGGTTTATGAAAGTTACCTGCAAGTATTTTCTGAGCTAGTTTACCTGTGTTTCTAGCCATCCCCCTGTTTAAAAGGGAAAAAAAATGGAAAAAGGAAGAATCCATGTCATTCCAGGAATACAGAAAAACACAGGAAAATGTCAGAAATGCATGGTTTATATATATATACTCAAACAAACGTTCTTTTCATATACCACCTCCTTTCTATTAATCTATATATCTATGCACTCCCCTAGAAGGAAGTTTTACCAAGAAAAGTCAGGAAAAAAGCTGGAATAGAGAGCTTGAGGGGATTTCATGTCATATGAGGACAACTGGGGGGGGGACAAAGGGGGGGCTGTCAACGAATAAAATTAGATAGATATAGAGAAACATGCCATGAGAGAAAAATTAAACCAAGGCGGTGTCAGTATACTTTCAGTTGGTCAAGCAGTAGAATTCACAGGGATAAAAACTGGGAATCTTCGTCCATCTACACCACCCACCCTCAAAATTTCATTCCAAACTAAACTGCTGTTTTAAATGAAAAACATATTTTCTCATCAAGATTAATATATTACTATTGAGTTGTTTATCAAGTTCACTACTAATAAAAACATTTTGGAAACCTGCTGCGGTCCCTAGGGTTGCCTGAAGCATTCTATTCCAGGAGGCTTCAGGAATGTTGGCCAGCTGCAAAACAGCGATGAGAGAGGAAACTTCTGGCATGCCCACACGTACCACAGGATTTTCTCCCTGGAGAAACTGTTCAAGAACATGGTGTATTATAAAAGCAATGCCACAAGTGCTGTAAAATCCAACTTTTCATTACAGGCCTTCAATGGGAGATTTAGTTAAAAGTCATCATGTATGATTTCTAGATTGAAGACAATTGTGTTGGCTGGTTTTGATAAAAAATCTGAAGTTAAATTATATTTAACAAATGTCCTTACTGGCAGACATAATGCTATTTGATAATTTAAGGGAGTTTGTCTGTAAAAGTCCAAGGTACAAAAAAAATCCAAGGCAATAAGAAACATGACTGCGTTTGTTCTTTACGGAACAATCTTTGGGAAGGCTGTGATTTCATTTTCTATATCTAATTATACTGTAAATGTGAGCTCTCTCAAAGAAAAATGATACAGTTTCAGTGTTTACCTCAACATATCTGTACTATCTAGGTTTCTAGGTCAGAAAAAAATTATCTGAAAAGTTTGAAAACTAGTTGTTTGAGACTTTTGCTGCTTCTTACATCTGAACAGTCTGATAACATGAAGAGGACCGAGCTTTCCTCAAAGTATTTTGACACTGTCAATCCAGATTCAAAGCAAGACAGAAAGCAAAGAGGATAAAACATTAAAGATATTTCTGTCTAAAGCTCTATGACTTTGGTCTCTCTTAAACTTTGTACTTCTCCAGCTGTGTAAAGTATATGTATGTAGTGCACAACAGGTTCCTAAGGTTCCTTCTCTTTACCATGAAGACAGATTTGTTCTTTATCATAAAGAACCTTCTGATTTATCATAACATGATTTTACAGCTTTCACTTAAAACCAAATTATATTATTGCCTGTATCAGGAAGGAAGTGGCAAGGTAAAATTTTCTTGATACTACTTCAATATAAGAAGAGCTAGAACATCAACCTGAAATGAGTGAAGCCAGGAAAATCAAACTGTATTTTCAAGTAATCCCCAATTTCTGGTTCAAAACCCAGGTTCTCTTTCACTGTAACAGGCATATAGGAGGCAGGAAAAAGGTGCAGGCATACACTTACCCTAAACCCAAAGGTGTAATGGAGATCTCAGTGCAACACTTTTCTCAATAACAGTTTACATCATATTAGGAATAGAAAAGGGTTCCTGTACTTACAGAGATATGTGTGGCATTCAAAGAGTACTTTCAGGTCTGTGACAAATGAAAAAAGCTGGAAGTTAAAATTATCCCCATAGTAAACACAGAAAACACTGCCTTTGGGCTCTGATGGGGAAAGGAAAAATCATCATTTTCCAGTTCAAAATTATTAGTCTACAGGAAGAATGTTGTAACTTTATTACACTAAACGTGCTCCTTATGATATCTCTCTACATAAAATAATATATAAAAGTTTCAGCATTAGTGAAATTGCTAGAACTTTGTTCTTAAAACATGAAAGTCTGAACAATGGAAGGAAAGATAAATTTACTGTATGCTTATGTGTGAATCCATGATGAGAACCCAGATCTTTTATGTCTCAAAAAAATGTCACTGTACCATGTAGAACTGTATTTTATTCTCCTAGCCCTATCTCCAACCTAAATAAATAAATAAAGTATCTGTCAGATCACTCTTCAAAAAAGGTAAGAATAACAGATCTTATAGACTCTAGGCAATGGGGAGCCCAGAACCCTGGCAGTGTCTTATTCTCCTAATCAATACAATGTGGGGGTGTTTTTTAAGTCCAGCCTAAATCTTCCCAGATTAACTCATGAGTTTTGGTTTTCTTTGTTTCTAAATTATAATGAAGTAGTTGAAACTTCAGCTATATTCAAACATGAACTCTAATAATTTTTAGAAGGTCCAAATGTCTATAGGAAGAAAGAAAAAATGGAGGAAAACTACAAGCTCCTGTTTAGCTTGATGTCATATAATCCCAAACTTTTGTGAGACTATAAGGTATATAAATTAAATGTGATAATCTGTATGTCCCAGGCAATGTTTAAAGAGTTCTGAACTTACCTTCCACCAAGATCACTTTTTTATGCACATCAACTATACATCTCGACAGATATTCTTCCCCCCACTTCTTCCTTCTGAACATATCAGAAGTAAAACAAGAGAAGGAAATAAGAGTTTGGTTTTACACCAACTAAAACTTAAAGCAGATTATCTTGTCCTATCAATCTGATGTCTGGGTTATGGTATTCCATCACGACACCACACTAGAAGCCTTTACAGGTGTCTGCTGAGTTGAAGGAGAGTGCTGAAAGAAGAGACAGTAGGCCAGAGCTGCTTTTCCTTTCAACCTATTTCTGGAACACAGACTGAAGTGCCATTGGGACACCACATCATCTTCTCTCATAGCATGAGTCACTTGAGTCTCACTCAATTCTCTAAAAATTCACTCATTCATTATTCTATCATTTTAGATTACAAACTGAAAGCTGGGATATAATGATTTCTGGTCTTTTTCTTGTCTGTTTACTCATGTGTAGCTGTTCTGCAGGCAGTCATATATATGTTCTTCTATTTGCTATAGAAAAGTATGACATGGCTCTGGAGCTGTTTCACTGAAACAAGAAGAAAATAGTGCAGAAGGAAAGATAAATCTGTCTTTCTCACTTGATACTCACTGGTAACTCTAGGCCATAATTACATAACATGATGTCAAAAATCAGGGAAGAACTTGTTTTCAGAGGGCAAAGGGAGAACATTTTCCTGCTTCTTGTCTCCAATAAGTCTTTGTTCCTTGTATCTTTCTTGGTCTGCAAATAGCTTTTCTAGCCTCCACCACCAGCTTGCCAAGATTACCTATGTAGACAAATCCCAAGCCAAATGGGTGCTTGTTAGTCAGGTGTAGCCTTACAGAGATAAAATGAAAAATACATTTCAGTTCTGCCTTTTTTAATATTCAGCAGTGTAACCTAGAAGCCTGCTTTTTAATATATATTTTTTATCAGAGACCTAAAATATAGTCTCTGGGTTATTACAAATACTGCAGAAAAAAAGAACTCAAGATTTTATGCTTCTCTTACCCATATCAGCAACTTGATGGGTTAACTCTAACCACCTTGCTTACCCATAGCTTGTTCCTCTGTATTTTGAACCTGGTGTTACTTTGTAAAATATTCTGAAAGATACTGATAAAAATTACCTACAAAAACCCATCAGTGTTGTGCTTATGGTAGAAGTTATTTACATTAATAACAGCTTTGTAGCTTAAAAGTACCTTATTGCATACAGATCCCCCTTATCTGAATTTCTTTACCTCTTATTGTTCCAGGCAGCATCTTTGTGCCTTTGAAGGTTCCATTCATTATCACAGATTCCCACTTCTAGTCAACTTGCCCCGTTGTCTATAGAAAAATATCCAAGAAAAAGAAAATCAGGGTTTTTTTTAGAAAGAAATTTTGACTGCAAGTCTGCATTGCTTGACAAAAGACTTGAAAGTAAGTTTAGTTGTTAAACGGAAATGTTTTTGCCAGTTTGTTTTTTTTTTTTAGTTCCTTTGTCTAATAATATATAAACTTAAAGTGGCCATTTAGGTAGGCAACAAAATATTTTTAGCCTGGAATCTGTCCATACTGAAGTCACAAGAAATTTGTGATGATTTTACTATCAACATGAATCTTACTCTGAAATTTTATCTGACAATTTTGGGTATTCAGGTTTCACAGACATAACAGTTCCTTCTGATTTCTGGTGTTCGCTTTTTCTATTATTCTAGCTGCATGCTACTTTTTTTCACCCTGCACAACTCCGCAGGAGGGAAGCAAGGAAAAAATCAAACTATTTGTTTTCTAAATTCTAAAATATTTTTCTGTGAAGAAAATGATTGATATTCTGGTATGGTATCTGGATAGCCTTGTTTGTCTTTTGAAGTAAGGATGGCTACTCAGGGAACATATAAAGGTATGTTCACACTAGCAAGAGTTTACTGAGGGTGCTGCACTCACCGAAGTCATTAAGTGACTTCAAATTAACAACTAGAGTGCACAATATTATCAGGACAATATATTTTATTCAAACAGAAGCAATATTCCTGCTGATTACCACTGTAGCACAATAAAAAAGAAAGATGGGGTATGACCATAATCCCATAATCCACTGTGGGCACCCAAACTGGTGTCAGTTCTGTGTTCTTCTGATGATACTAGATATTGATGAAGATAGGGATGAAAATACCCTTTTCTTGCACAGAATCTTGCACTGTAACTTGCTTCTCAAAAACTGAAGCATTGTTTAATCAGTTAGGCATTATTAACATAGCAGAATTATTTAATTTTAAAAGTTAATTCTTTCTGAACATCCCCATTGTAATGACATCAGTCATTGCTCACTAGTGATTAATTTGTCAATGTTACCAACTTCAAGTGTGCTACTGGCAGGCTGTCCACTGTCCTGGAGATCTTCAGGAAGAGGCTGCTCCTCTGGACACCTGGCTTCAATCTTGTTTTTGGACGTAATGGGTTTGATTTTTTTTGGGGGGTGGGTGCAACTATCACTTGTTAATAGATTACTGAAAGAAACGCTTACAGGACATCTGAAAAAAACTACTAACTACCGGCCAGCATCTACTTAAAATTCAAGTGCAGCAGCAATTTAGTAACAACAACTCCTCCAGAATGTGGCCATAAGGAAAGAGTTTGCACAATCTGTTCATCTGCATAATTAGTAATTGAGGACCTGAGAACAGTTGGA
>VZRU01002857.1:89974-105856 GCA_013398155.1 Pedionomus torquatus | reverse complement strand
AAAAGATTCAGATTTCCAAAAACTACAAACATCAGAATGGAGCTAAAAACAACCCTAATAAGAACACACAAAACAAACAGAAAGAGGGATAATACAGAAAGCCATGAAAGGCCATAAGGCTGCTACAAAATACAATCCACACAATATAAATTCCATTGGACACTTAAAAGAATCATGAAAAGAACATAGGGAAGAGATGGGGGGGTGGGGGGGATGGGAAAGCAAGATATGTGGGAAAACACAGTAACTTATATCACTTATCATTTGCATAATGGTACAAATATATAAATACTTCTGCCAGACACATATTTNAGGAGCAAAAATCATTGTAGCCACAACGGAATCCTTTGCTTTCACCAGGCCACAGTAAAAAAACATGGAGTGCATAAGGCACTGCAGAGCCAACTGTTATGCTTTGGGAGATGAAGTGTAATAGAAGAGAAGTAGTCATGCACTAATTAGCTGGGGCTTCATTCTTTCTAGTGATTAAGTTTGCTGTATTTTCCATGGTACAGACGTGTATTGGGACACCAACCCTCCTCAAGCTGAAACAGCACAAAAGACTTTGAACCTTTGCCAAAACAGTTTGGCCAAAAAAAGAAGGTTGCATCACACAAGAGCACTTTGATTAACTTGAGACACTACTTCAAGGTAGGCCCTTACTAGATCTGTTTGTCAGCTTCATTTCTTATTCATAATACAAAAGCATTATCCGAATGAACTGGCTATCGACATGTAGTTTATGTTTATTTATTTGTTTCATGTCCCTGGCAGGTCATAAGCAATAATGACTCAGAGGTCTGTTGATTTGTGTTGGCAGAAGGCCATAGTTTTGCCATATGATACTACCTCACAAGATTAATTTTTTTTTGGCAAAAATATGAAAAGTAGCCTATATGCTTGGGTGTTGACTAAAGTTCGGTTCATATAAATGCTTGAGGACCCAAAATATCAAATAAAAGAGAACTCTAGGTTCTCTGTATTTACAAAATTCAAGACTGATAGATCTCAAATCAAGATTGATCTCAGATTCAGGTGACATAAGAAATAACACCTGGAAGCAGAGATATATTTGCCATTCTGTCCCTTGTAGGAACATTATGTTATTTGCTGTGGGATTAACATAGTGATTGGAATTGTAATTCCTTTGTCCCTTAGGTACGTAAGGTAAAAGATTAGGGTAAAGGACAAACACAGAAATAACAAATGCCAGAAACAGGACAGTAATGAAAACTGTTGCACAGAATATAAATTAGATGGGTCAAATAGCTACTGAAAAGGACAAATGTTTTCATTCTAAATACATTTAGTAATCTTAAAGGTATGTACTTACTGGACACAAAAACACTATCAGGTGGGATCTGCAAAAAAAACTGTTTGTCTTCATTTTCCCAAACCCAAATGCAATGGATTTATACCCCACTCATTTGGTCAGCCTAGAAACAGACATATAAAAACTGTGGAAATGGCTGAACATAGAAAACCATACGGCACACAAATAAAATGCAGAAGGGAGGAAGAATTGAAATTCTTTCTAATGGAGGTAAAAGCAATTAGTACTAAGACTGAGAGAAATAAAAACAGTATGGGAGAAGAGAACATCAAAACTTTTCCCCAGGTTTACTATTCCCTGCAAAATTAGCTTAACACATATATTGCATTCCTCCATTTTGAGATAAAGAACAGTTTTAGGCTTTAGTCTGAAATACACATAACTGTAAAAATCTAGGTGCAGATTACTTTTGATACAAAAAAATTGATATGGCTGATACCATTTTTTACAAGGGTAATGTGGAAATAATGAAGAAACTATCAGAAATTCCTCTTGCTCTTGCTTAAAATTAAGCACTTCAAAAAAAGTTAAGTTCTCCTGAACAATCCAAATCCTCAGCTCATGTTGTTGAAGGAAAAGATCTGAAATTATTTAACAAGTTGATAATCCAAACCCTAACTACAAATTAAATTCTTTAACAAGTTGATAATCCAAACCCTAACTACAAATTAAATTCTTTAAGTAGGTCTCATCTGACTTCTGAACTGTAAGATTTGTCAAAGTAGTGGTCCATTTTAAATACCATTAATGTCATTCTCGTATGATTTTTCAGGGTCATTTTACAACAGAACAGTTTTACAAGCACCAAACATATTCATGTGATGTTGCTTGACCGACTTGATAACCTTCTAGGATGAAATAATCAGCTTGATACACAAGAGGAGGTGAATATTGTCTACATGGAAAACAGGTGAATTAAAGCACAATGCAGAACATTACTACAGTTCTAATCTATCTAATTTCAAAACTGAAGTTACTATCAAGTCCACAAGGTCTTGTCTCTTCAGTCTCAACAGAATTTTCAGAAATACCATAAAGGCACAATTGCTGGATTCTAGTATGTCATGTTGCTTCAACAAGAGGAATAATGGCCAACTTCAACTTCTCCAAAACTCTTTTCACTTTCCAGGAAAATAATGTATAGCCAGAAAGGGCACTGCTAAGCAGCTTATAACAAGGATTATTTGAAGGTTTTTCAAAGCACTCAGTTTACAAGAAAGATAGTTCCTAAAATACCTGGGGTATGTCATACTCCATGTCACTTGCAGAAGGCAAAAACTGCATATACAGTCACCGTATGCAGCAATGGGCCCTTTTTTTTCCATTGAGCCAGATTTTAAACAGACAAGTATTAATGAAAATCAATACACACTTGCAATTTTAAGATGTTTTTTGTTAAATCTCATTAATATTTTATGAAATTCAAAATCTATTCCTCAAGAATTCTTATATATTACACTCAATAATAGTCTATAATCCTTTGAATAACTCACCTCGGTTAATTAGACTACACTGAACTCAGTACTTTTATTCATGAACACAGTCATTGGTCTGGTTTTAGTTTTGGAGATAATTTGTTTGTTACAATTCTGTCAGATCTATTAATCTGTGATCAAGAAAAGCCATCTGTCTGTATGGATAGATATGATGGTACACACGTATATCTCTCAAAATCCATATGTGTGCAGTATACACAGCACAGATCGTGGACTAACTTACTGCTAATTCGTAACATAAAATTGCTGAGTCCAAGGCCAGGCAGGATAGAAAGAAATGAGAATTTGATACTACTGCACCTTACATCTCTCTTCAGCCACCACATTTATCTATTTTCTTCTACATTATAGGCCTTATTCTCAATTAATAGGGAATTCCAAATTAACTGAAAGGGATTTCTGTAGGGGAGACAGTGGGAATCTGTAACTACAGGTTTGCACTGGTTTGGAAATATAATAAAAATCTTGATTTAAACGAAAGTCAAATTTACATTACATATGTATGATAATGGAGGTAGACTAGGTGGACATGGTCCTATTGGTCTGTTTGGTGAAAATTTTCTCCCATGGCTAGCCTTAGCTACTGATAGCTGTATTGTTCTTCCAAGAAACTGCACCAGTAGGAGCAAGGGTCCATCACCTGGCCTTGCACTACATGTAATACAGATCCCAGGATGGAAAGTACTGCCAGAGATGCCTGGCATTTTTCCTAAAGAAGATGAAAAGTTTTGTCACGTATGTCAGCCAATGCTTTTTGAACTTAACACAAACTTGAGGTCTTGAGCACCTGTTATTGTTGACAATCCCCTGACACTTTTTCTGGAAGTGGAGAATGTTAGTTTGAGTGACTTGGCCAAGTTTCAACAAGGATGATTATACTCTGCCAGAATAATTTCCCTTGAACTGTAGTTGGAGCAGTTATTTTTTACTTCCTCCTCCTTAAAACACTCTTTTGGTTTTTCTGGAATGGAGGAGTTGTTGTGTTCCACCCCAGAGATGGTTGCATTTCAGTGGTGGTTGAACTGATCTTTAAGAGCTTGCAGCTGGCACCACACTTGAAGTCCCTTCCAGAACAGAAGGCATCTTGTAAGTACAGAAGAGTCTTAAGAAGGTAACACAAGATAAGATGTTATACACCAAAACCCTGACTCATTTCTTACTCTTTTAATTTGAGTAGGCCGGCTTTTGATTTGGATTAGTATGAAAATATATTTTGGCCCTGAACAGTTAGTAAAATTACTACCAAAAAATACAGTTTTTTTGCTTCTGTGACATGGGATGCTTACCTATCACTTAGTAAAAATATGTCAGTTCATTGCACCTATCTGCCATCCATTTGCCTCTCACAAATATGCATACTACGTATTAAATAGGAATTACCTCCCTGATTTAAGAAACAGCATTGCTGGGTGGTGATTTTTAAAGTAGCTTAACACAAAACACACAACAGAAATATGGAAAATGCTCTGGTTACACTGTTTGGTACTTAATGCTTTGGATCAATCCCAAAGTCAAACCACTGAAAAAATCTTCCCACTCCAAGGGCTATGCAAGGTGACAACACCCCCTCTCAGAAACATAAACTTAACTCCCATGGTTTAGCCTGCCAGTTGTTCTCATCTAGTAAATTATACATTCTTTGAATGAGTTTTGAGACTAGCAGGGGGAGGAGGTGTGAGAAGATGAACTGTGTGGCTAATGAGGGAAGAGCTGGCTCTTTGACCAACAGGCTGAGAGCACACTACAGTAAACACCCTTTCAATATTTTGTTCATTTCAGCAAGCAGCACAAGGAAAAATCATTTTCCAATTAGTCAGCAGGTTTCAGCATCATTAGCTTCTATATCAGATTTGTTACCATTCAAAAATGCATCAGGAGACAAAGCAGGAAGAGTTAAGTATCTTTACTGGAATCTGAGGTCTGTAAAGAGGTGAAATTAGATTAACTCTGTGGAAATGGGGACAGTTTACATTACCAGAGGGGCCCTACCTGTCTCTAGGCTTGACAATGAACAACGCCTTTAGCATATGGCATTACAATGGAGTAGTGATCAAGTGCAATTAATCCTAATATATCCCCTCTTGAACCTCAGTGGCTTGTTAGTTGCAGGGAAAAAAAATTGTTGTCCCCAAAGTGTCAGGTGAAACTCTCATTTGAGGTAAGACTACCATGTGGAGCTGTGCCTCCATCTGGTGACTCCCTTTTGTGATATTCAAACAGAAGGTGTTTTAATGAGGCTTTTATAGCAGGCACCACCTGCCACTGATCTTCCTCTCTAAAAAGGTATAATTGAGGGTTGGTTTTACAGTATGGCCTGAATCTTAACCTTGGGAATTCATCAGGAGATGTAAATCTGGAGTGATGTTGTATTTCTAAAATGCCATTTTGGCTGAGAGAGAATTGGTTAGAGAAAATTGTGGTTTGGCTAATTGCAACCAGTTATATGGTAGCTTCCCCTTTTGAGATGGATTAATAGAAGTGTCATCTCAAAATTAAATATCCAAGCTGATGGTGACCATATGTCTCCATTCAGTCCCTTGTATATTAACAATACAGCTAAACTAGAGGCAGCTCTTAGAACAAAATAGTTTCAGCACTACTAATATTTACATGATTTTAATTTTATGACCCCTTATAATGTTACTAAGTCTATATTAAAAATTACTCTGTCACATAAGAGTGGAAAATGTTGATCCAACTCTGATTTTTTCTAAAAAATAAATCAATTACAAGAAAAGCAGAGTCCATCTTTTAACACCATGCATTTATTTGTGAATTTTGAGCCTGCTGAAGCGCATTCCTTAGCTCTTCAATGAGTGCACAAGTTATTTTGCTAAGGTTCATACAATGCTTTTGTAGTATTCTGTATTGAAATTCTTTGTGGTGACAGGCAACATGGCACAATCACCATCACTTCATGCTGTTCTTGAAAAGGATTTAGCTACCCTCCCTCCAGACTGAATGCTTACCTTAACATTATGCCTGTGGAATCAGCAATGAACACCAAAGGAGTGTCACAAGACTGAGTCAGAATTATTTTGTGAAGTACACGGTCAACCCTACTCTTACTTTGGTCTTTCCTTCAGAATACTCTATCCTCTTCAATTGCAGAGATGTGGACTGCCCATACTATTTCACAACTATTGATTAGTCCTTGCCTTACTTATTTCTCGTTCATATCCACTCAGCTGCTCAGAAGTTCAAGGATAAATCCTTTTGCCATCTTTTTCTCTCATTAAATTGAAAGTCAACAAGTTATTTGACATGACTTTGAATAATCATGCTTCAGCAAACCTGCATTGGGGCAGGAGAGAAGTAAGCATGGAATTAAAAGAACTTTTGCAACAAAGAGAATAGTGATGTTTTAATCATGCATGAGCTTCAACAAATCTTACCATGATAATAATCATTACGACAGTAACAACAGAACAGCAATTCTATGATGTTTAAACTTCAGGTTTAAGGCAAGCTTAAACTACAGACTTAAACTAAGGAGAAACTTTTAGTCCAAAGTAAAGTAAAAAAATAACTTTTGTATCATAGTGCCTTCAAGTCACAGCCTGGGTACAATTCAGCCTGAAGGATGCAGCAATCTTTTCTACCATGCCCTTGGGAAATTAAAGAAGATGAAGGTCCTGGCTTTGTCTCACAGAACTTCTCTACACTTTCACTACCCAGCTAAATTGGCTTCACATGTAAGGCCAGCTCAGCTGCAGAGCCTGAGCTGACTGGAGCCATGCATGCGACGAGCAGCACTGAAGGCTATTCTCAGAGCTTCAGAGTTCATTTAAATCAAAGTCCATTTTTACTGTCAAACCTCCATGCCTAACATTTGCAACAGAAAACTGCAGTTTCTTCTGCATACACACACTTCTCCTCTCTGACACATGTGCTTTTCACAATTAGTGGCACAGGAGCAAAGGTAGTAGGAGGATTTTTCAGGCAAAGCTAGAAAAGCTAAAGGATGAATGTTTCATCAAAGTAACAAGTGATTGACAAAGGAATTTGAAGCAAAAAATATTACTGTCTTAGCTGCGGGAGTAATGAGTGCCTACAGGACACATGTTTGTGCATGTCACAGAATTACTTTCTTCAGATGATGCTCTGTGAAGAGAGAAAGGGAAAGCACAGCATAGGCTGAAGAAAGGCTGAGCTGCTTGTCCTGTGTTCTCAGATCTGCAGTTGTCAGCATCTGACAGCTAATAGACACCTCTTTAGTTAATGGGCAAAGAAAATTAGATTTTATCAGAATCTTTGTTGTAGATTTCTTAAAAGGTATACATTGCTATAAAAAAGCCAACTCTTTAGATGTGAATTCATTACTTGTAAAAAGGGACAGTAGATAACTGCTCCCCAAGCCAGTGCAACATTTAAGTTTCCATCAAGAAAACAAAGGAAAGAATTACTTTGAATAAGACTTGTTTCTGTGTCATGTTGCCCAAAAGGCAAGAATTTGCATAGCTTTAGCACTGAATTTCAGTAATAGGAAGTTAGCCAACTACAGCATGGAGCAAAGCAAATTACTTTCACAAGGCTCGTAATATGTCATTCATTAAGATGACTCTCTTGGCATCCAGTATGGTTGTCCGCTTGCTCTACCCTAGAGCCTGAGGGAATATGAAAGATGCCAAGCCACTAAAAGAGCTGAGCAATAGAAGCCACTGTGGTCACAGGGCTAATGCCAGCACCAAAAGCATGTACTAACCAAACTGCAGATGTTAACTCTGGCTATGTAACTCAGTATGTGGGCCTTTCAGATCAAATGAGCTGAAAAATTACAAAAGTTTCATCCTCTAGCTTGTGTGTATATGCCTAAGTAGGCCTATAATTCACTGTTGCTCAATATAATCTTTAATTTTTTTTCCCCTTCACATTTTCGCTTCTTCTCCCAAACTTCCTTTAAAAGAAAGGCTTATTTTTTAATGGTTAATGAGAATTCCAGAAATATTTTATTAAGAATAATCTTCTGTTTGTATGAGCCAATATTCTTGCATATTGATAGGTGTGTCAGCAAAGCAGATGCACAAAATTATTTTCTATGTCTTTATGTGTGAAATGCTTCAGACCTACTGAAAATAATCTCCTGTATTGAGTCTAAAGAAATTTTAAAAACTAAATGCTAAATAACTAAACATTGAGATGCCTGAATTGCTCTCCAGAAAACAACAAATCTAACTTTTCTTTTTCATGCTGTTACTTGAGGCCAATGTAAAACAGGAGTGTTATTCTAAATGCAGTAGATAGCCTCAAAGTAAAGCCTGACTGAGGCAAATCAACCCCTTCATCTCTGGAGTTTGACTAAGCAGTTTTTCAAAATCCTCAAATCAATTGAACAGTTTTCAACTTGCTATATAAATTTAGGAATTTAGATTTTCTTAAGGTAAGTGAGAGAAGGGATAAGGCTTTTACAGTTAAATTTTATTTATGGAGTACAAGTTCTCAGGTTCATCAGCTGCATTTGTTAGGATGCATTACAAAGTACTGAACCTTTCCTTCAACTGGACAAACACCTACATGCCTGTCATCTGTTGTCTCATACATGAGTTCAGAACATGATTTCAGTAAGTATCTGTTTCTATATATGACCCAAAACTTGGCTACATAAAAGTGAACATAGAAGTGTTGTGGACTTTACATTGGAAAGCTCACTTTTTTATACTAGTGCAGAAGTAGAGGTAAATTTTCAAGGGATGTCACATAAAGATTACACCAAACACACTCACTGATAAGCTATATCTACAGGCTAACCTTATGGCCTCCCCTGTTTACAAGCTAACAATTACACCCAGGGAAAAGAGATGTCAGGGCTGAACACTGAGGAGGTTTTAAAGCCAGATGAGAATAATTTCCATGGAACACCTATGAGCAACTTTAACATAAGTATTCTCTGCATTTCAACTTGTTTCAGGCAATCTCTCCATCTCAGAATATTTATCTCCTTCCTTTTCTCCTACCAGCCCACCCATACAAAAGCTTTCTAGCCTAGGAATCTTTCTCTGCCACTTGGTACCAATAGCCACAGGCTGAAACCCCTCAGCACTTTAATTCAGGACTCTATATGCTCTGCTCTGTGATTCTTCTCTGTTTGCTGGCAAATATTACACGGCTAGGGATATAAGCTGCTGGTAACATAAATAAAAACAGTCTTGCCAGCTCTCACAGTTATATCATGAATGCTGCAATATGTATTCTTAATTAAAGTTTTATATAATATTATAATTCCTGACTTTGAATGTCCTAATTTTCCTTCATTCAAAGTGTCAGTCACTGTCTATTTCTGTAAATGCAGCCAAACTTAAGGTGTTTTTCTTCTTTGCAGCTTCATAAATTGTAGTGGGGCTACACATCACAGACATGGCCATCAGCTCTCTCTGCTTTCAGACTCAGTGTGACCTAGTTGGGGTTACCTAAAGAAAAGCAATCTACTTCATCTCAGGGAGCCTGAGAAGAGGCAGATGATGTGAACAGCTGGCAAGAGTCTTAAGAGCACAGGACAAAAACTTTGAAAGTGGTTGAAAATAGGGAGTGGAGAGGAGGGCATCAAGGAAAGTAGCCTGTATACAGCCACATTACAGAAATCAGGTACTGATGGCTAAATTCCACCCTACTCCAGAGCTCTTCTCTTTTCCTACACCTTGCTTTTTGTATAACCTTATTAAATGACAACAGTACTGTCTCTCTCGTATTGCCAAGAAAGGAGGCCACAACTCCCAGGACCCATAGATGAATCTGGCAAGCAGCCATATGAGCTGGAATCATGCTGTTGCCCTTGACAACCCTCCAGAGGTAGTCAGAGGTTAAAAAGGCTGCTCCCACCACAGTTTTTCTGATTCCAGAAAGGACAAGGGAAACAGACGGAGTGGGTCAAATCCAGATTTCACCTTAATTTCTGTTTGAAATATAAGGTATGTTTGAGTAGAGAATGGCCCCACTACTCAGGAAAATGGGCTGGGTGAGCTCCAGAGCATCTGCTGTCTCTGGTTTCTACAAATCTGATACTGAGATTTTCTATTTCTTTCCTACAATTCCTTTCTGTATCTGGAACTGAAATCTTTGTACAAACTGATGTTAGGTGTTTTGTATCTGGACATTTCATGGTGCCCATTATTTTGTTGACACTTTCTTTTGCATCCTATCCTCTTCATTGTGTTCAGAAATAAACCTGTTATCTCTTCCTTTTGTGCTATTTTTCTCACAGCTTCTGTTCCCCACCTGTCTCATGCTGCATCAGGGCATTCTGTTGTCTCAGAACCAGGGCTTCCCTGGCTTCCCCATATGGCACAGGGGAGAATTTTCCTGGAGTCAAGTGATAAAGTCACATTTCTATTGTCAGTGGCAAGCATCCAGCACCAACATGAGGTTGAGAATAAGAGTCAAAGCACTATTCAGTTGGGTTACTGCATACAGTAGAGCAACTGGAAAGTATTCTTGCTGTTGTGCCCTAGAACTGTGGTTGGACTCAAATTCCTCAAAATTTTTGCATCCTAGCCATAATGTCCAACATATATTATACTTCACTATTGATCTCCAGCACTTGAAATCTCCAGATCCCAACTGGAGAGACCAAACCCAGTTGGAAAAGGGTTCCTTCTTAATAAGGAGCTCTCAGTCACTGAAAATAAAAACATCTCCTTAAACCTATCATAGCATCTATGGGATCTGGGGGTGGGAGAGAGAAAAAAAGAAGGGCTGAGGGCAGATTTTTTTCCAAGGTTTTGAGTTAGGGGAGGAAAGGTTTTTGAGGTAGGGGAGGAAAGGTTTTCCTTCTCTGAGGCATATGCTTGAAGATTCAGCCTGAGAGCAGCAGTGAAGAATCCCTAGAAAAAGGTCTGTGAGATGGCTAGATTAAGCCAAATGCAGAGGGCCAGCACTATGTCTGCAAAATTATTTCATTCCAACTAGGCTCTTGAAGTAAGGTTTTCTTGATACTTGAGTGCTGCACAGATGCTTTGGTCCTTCATCTTTTTTCAAGGGCTGATACGTTAATGAGAAAAATAACATGTGATTCACCATAACGAATTAGCTGTCGAGCAAGGCCACTTGGTAAGCATATTAATAAGGCACAGGACTGGTAAAGGGGAAAAAAAAATCATCTCATCTCCAGCACTGCTCTTCCTTTATATAAAAATTTTGTCTTTTCTTGGGTCACCTTGAAGAAAAACATTGATAAAATAAGGAAGAAATCCTTACTGAATACCAAATATAAAATATTTCAATAGGTTTTACGGGAGATGTGTCCTCTTTTTTCTTTCACTAAATAGTAACTAAATATGTTAAGTACAATTAAACAAGCTGGCAGGTCACTTTTATGGAGCTTGACACCATAAAGGCTGTGATAACTGTGTCATTATTGCTACTTTAATGTCTGGAAATCTCTTCCCATGCAAGCCATCGTATATCTCTTCTCACCATAACATCTAAGCACTTACTCGTTTTATTACATCAGCTACCATGCTACCTTTTCAATGTAAACAGAACTGGTGGGAAGTGAGGGGATGCCACCAAGCTGGTGGGGTTGGAGCCCTTGTCTGCAAGAAGAGGCTGTGACACCATATCTGGTTCAGCTGGGAGAAGTGACAGCCTCAGGGGCCCCCAGCAGCATCCCTGCCATCTGCAGGAGGGGATGGAGGAGACACAGTCAGGCTCTTCAGAGTGATGCGTGGCAGGAGGGTGAAAGGCAACAGAATAAGCTGAAGGAGTAGAGGCTCAGGCTGGAGATAAAAAGTCTTTCCCCATGGGAACAGTGCAGCCAGGGAGGTTGGGCTGGCTCCAACCTTGGGAGGTTTCACAACCTGACTGGCTGAATTGCTGAGCAGCCCAGTCTGAGCACATGGTTGAGCTTGCTTTAGACAGGGGTTGGGGCTAGAGAACTCCCCACCTGCCAGTTTCCATTGTCCAGTGATTTGTATGTACTGTTTTACCTATAATTTTTGAAAGAATGGAAGCACAGAGAAATGGGATGATTCATCTTATGATTCAAGTTTACACAGAAAGCCAATGGCCAAGCAAAAAATTTAATTCCACATCTCCTCTTTGTGCCTAGTCATTTATGCTGTCCATGGAAGTCAATTTTTTGAAAAGACTATACAGAAGTATGAATCAGTAGAAACTGATTACTCAAGAGGCCAAAAAATTGATGTGAGGAGCACCTCTGTTACTACGCTTCATGTACTTCATATATTCTGTCTGACTGGACCTGTTTGGAGGATGAAGGGCTGATGAATGCAGAATTAAATCTTGAGTAAGGTTAGCATAGTGTCCTGTAAGAAAAAGGCTAGACACTGCAGTCGTGCATTCTAAATGCATTTTGGTCATGTAAGTTGACACTGAAGAGCACCAGACTGAAAAGCTACATCAGTTAGCTTTTATATGTGACTTACCAACTGGATTCAATTTGATTAGAAATAGGACTGGATGTAACAGAAATCAGAGTTAAGAAATCCACAACATAAAACTTGCTAAACTTTTATGCTTAAATAAAAGGATAGGGATTCAAAATTACAGGGGAAGATGGAAATGAGGGAAAGACATTGTAAGAGGAGATTTTGAATCTGTGACAGATGTGGTTGATGTAAATAGAGAAGATATACAGCAGAGGACCTGATCCAAGGACCTCTCACACAGTGAGGGGGACCATAGCAAGAAATCTCCTACCCACTTCCTGTGACCCTGCAACAAGCTGATATTAAACAGCAACTAGGCAAAAACTTCAGAAAAAAAGAAAGACTTATGGCTTGACTGAGATTTCTAAGAACTGAAACTCTGAAGAGCTACTACTTGCTCAATGCCAGTGTGAAAACTGGATAAAAAAATGAGCATGTCAATTTGTTCCACACAGACACTTTCCTCTAATACTGAATCGTACGCTGTCCAAAAATTATGTTAACATCTGGAATGAACATACAGAGTTCAGAAAAATAATGTTTGGGTTCTTCTACACCTAGGAGTTGTTTGAAGCTCAAAGAATACAATAAGGTTACTTTTCTTAGGAATCTTGTAGTCAGTGATCACTGTAACAGCTTGATTTTATTTTTTCAAAGGTTGTTGTTTTGTTCAAGTTAGTCATCAGACTTACTGAAAAGACAATGCTGGCATGCTCTGTTCAGAAAACAGGTTTTGTTTTAGTTGACCAGCACTTAACAAAGCATTTTTGGTTGTTCAGGTTTGTTCTAGAGCTATATGTAAGTGAATGCCGACTTATGCTCTAGCCGTGTGGCTTCCTTAGAGCAAGTGAATAAAATGTTCAGAAGTCCCTCATTTGTGATGCACCAGCTAGCATCACATGCACTGATAGTAGTGACAATATACACAGTCTATTAAGAAATGGGTCTGTGGCTGAATTTTGGGAGTTTTGATAATGGTGTGGTCTACACAGCACCAGGCCTGCTAGAATCAGATGGGATCTACCTTTTGCAAGGTGGCAAGAGAGTTTTTGCTCAGGAGCTAGAATGCCTCATTGACAGAGCTTTAAACTAGACTTGAAGAGGGAAGGGGATAGTATCAGGCTTGCCCATGATAAGCTGTGGGAGGACACACAGAGATAAGAGAGACAGAGTGCTAGCAAGTGGCATCAGCCCGTTGCTCGGAGGTCTACTGGCTACACTGCAGCACACTTGAAGTCTTACAGGGATGAGTTAGGAACTGCTGTAGTAATAGGAGCCAAGAGGGGCATACGAGAGAAATACCTCAAAGGAATTAAGGGGTGTTCCTCTAAGACTGTAGCAGAGTCAACAGCCCAGCTAAGGTGCCTTTACACCAATGCAGACAGCATGGGCAACATACATGAGGAACTGGAAGCCACTGTGCTGCTAGAAAGCTATTATTTAATTGCCATTATTGAAACCAATGGCTACAGGCTGTTCAGAATGGACAGGCTAAGAAGGAGGGGCAGAAGGGTTGCCCTCTATGTCAAGAAATGGATATTGTGAAGTCTCTGAAGAATAGCCACAAGCAGGTTGAAAGCTAATGGATAAGAATAAGAGAATGAGGCAACAAAGGGAACCTTGTTGTTGGTGTCTACAACAGGCCATCCAATCAAGGGCAGATTATTGAAGAAGACTTCTTACTTCAGCTACAGTGGGCATTACCTTCACAGGCTGTCATCCTTCAACCACCCTGACATCTGCTGGAAAAGTAGCACAATGAACTGTATCCAATCCATTCTTGTGGAGTGCATCAAAGATAACTTTGTCAGGTAATAAACAGCCCTACCAGAGGGATTCTTCTGGACCTGTTGGTCACCAATGCAAGTGAGCTAATCAGAGACATCAAAATCAGAGGCAGCCTGGACTACAGCGATCATGCGCTGATGGAGTTCAAAGTCCTGAGGCTTATGGATGTGATAAAGTGGAAACTCATGACCCTGAATTTCAGGAAAGCAAACTTGCAGCTCTTCAAGGAGCTAGTCAATAGGACCCCCCGGGGAAACTGTCTTCAGGGACAAGGGAGCAGAACCAAGCTGGAAGATCTTTAAGGATGCTTTCATAAAGTGCAAGAGCTCTTGATCCCCAGGTTGAAGAAGTCAGGAAAGCAAGGCAATAGACCAGCAGACATGAGTCAAAACTGCAGGGACAGGTACCCTGAGAAGAGTACAGAGACACTACCTGGTTCTGTAGGAATGGGGGTAGGAAGGTCAAGGACTAGCTGGAGCTCAGCTTATCAAGAGATGTAAAGAATAATAAGGACTTCTACAGGTATGTCAGCCGGAAAAGAAAGGTCAAAGAAAGTGTGTACCTCCATGAACACAATCAGCAAAGTGGTAGCAAGGAGTAAGGAGAAGGCTGAGGTACTTAACAACCCTTTAGCCTCAGTCTTCACTGGCAGCCTTTCTCCCCACACCTCTCAAGTGGATGGACTGCAAGACAAGGACTGGGAGAGCAGAGTCTGTCCCACTATAAGACAATCCAAGGAACCTGAACATACAGAAATCTGTATGATCTGATGACATGCATCTCAGAGTCTTGAGGGAACTGGATGATGTAGTTGCCAAGCCACCCTCCATGATATATGAAAAGTCATGGCAATCAGGTAAAGTGACTGGAAAAAGGGAAACATTGCACTCATTTTTAAAAAGGGAATTTTAAAAAATTCCCAGGACCCTGGGAATGACCAACCTTTCAACCTCACCTCTGTGCCTGG
Source organism: Pedionomus torquatus (assembly GCA_013398155.1). NCBI lineage: Eukaryota > Metazoa > Chordata > Aves > Charadriiformes > Pedionomidae > Pedionomus > Pedionomus torquatus. Next base: position 90,889 of record VZRU01002857.1, on the reverse strand, counting down.
GAAGATCATGAAATATATTCTCATAAAAAGCACATATTAAGGTGCATAGAGGACAGGGATGTGATTCGAGACAGTTAGCATGGCTTCACCAAGGGCAAGTCCTGTCTGACCAAGATAGTATCCTTATATGGCAGAGTGACTACATCAGTAAACAGGGGAAGTGCTACAGGTGTTATCTATATGGACTGCTGCAAGGCCTTTGACACAGTCCCCCACAACATCCTTCTCTATAAACTGGAGAGATATGGGTATGACAGGTGGACTATTCTGTGGACAAGGAATTGGCTGGCTGATAGCATCCAGAGAGTAGTGGTTTATAGCTCGATGTCCAGACTGAGATCAGGGACAAGCGGTGTCCCTCAGGGGTCCATACAGGCACAAGTACTATTTAATATCTTCAACAGCGACACAGACAGTGGGATCGAATGTATCCTCAGCAAGTCTGCAGATGACACCAAGCTGAATGGTGTGGTTGACACACTTGAGGGATGGAATGCCATTCAGAGGGACCTGGACAAGTTCAAGAAGTGGACCCATATGAGGGGGTATTTCAGTTTGGTTAGGATAATATCAGTACAACTGGGGAAATAAGGCATTGAAAGCAACCCTATTGAGAAGGACTTGGGCTTGTTGGTTGATGAGAAGCTCAACATGAGCTGGCAATGTATTTTCGCAGCCCAGAAAGCCAAACACATCCTGGACTGCATCAAAAGAAGTCTGGCTAGCAGGTCAAGGGACATGATTCTGCCCTTCGAGTGCACTCTGGTGAGAGCCTACCTGGAGTAATGCATCCAGCTCTGGAGTCTTCAGCACAGGAGAGACTTGAATCTGTTGGAGTGGGTCCAGAGGAGGGCCACAAAAATGGCCAGAGGGATGGACCACCTCTCCTATGAGGACAGGCTGAGAGAGATGGAG
>VZRU01002857.1:36020-67617 GCA_013398155.1 Pedionomus torquatus | reverse complement strand
GACAGAGCACATGCTTATTTTATTTTATTTTATTTTATTTTATTTTATTTTATTTTATTTTATTTTATTTTATTTTATTTTATTTTATTTTATTTTATTTTATTTTATTTTATTGTATTTTATTTTATTGTATTTTATTTCTATTCTCAAACATATTTTAAATTTAATTTAGTTCTTCAAGCTTTGATTACAGTTAGCATGAGTATCATAGTCTGGAAAATGTAAAATTTCATAGTTGCTACAGTTCAATTCTATACTTTTTTTAATGGCCTGTTTGGTAGGAGCAGAGGTTGACTACACCTAGTATAATTTATTTAAAGGTCCATTAGTGTATGGCTTTCCTTGGGTGATGTGGCCAGGAAGCTGTGATGACCATGGCTGCAGTCTCACAGCCCCTTCCACACAAGCTACACACAGAGAGCTCCAGAGAAGGCACTTCATGGGTTCTAGGCTTTGACTTCCTTGCCTGATGCCTTTACATTTCTAGACATGTATGAGGAAGCTTAGTTATGGGTTTCAAGATAACTGCCTGTTTTATGAGGAGAAAGGGACAGAATGCTCTTATGAAAAGATTGATTCTTTCTAGTTCTCTAGCCTAAAATAATTTTGCTGAATACTGAGTTTTTATACATTTCACAGCAGCCTACTACTCAACAATGATGTAAGATAGATCAGTTTCAAATAAAGCAAGCCTGACCACGAAGTACTAATCAGAAAGAGTATTTTAAAACACAGAAACAAACACAGAAACAGTCTTCAGGGCAAGATTGGCTCCCCATTTATGCAATAAAAAATTTTTAACAGAAGAGCAGTCAAGCTGACTATTCAGAGTTCAAGGTAAAGTAACTCTTAAGTGTGTTTAGAAGAGGTGTAAACAGCACACAAACAACAACTTTCACAATCAGCTCATTTTAAATTTAAAGATTTTCAGGCCTCTGCAGAAAAGTAACACTAAGAAAATAATAAAACATTTCTTCTCATGCAGTGTCTCTTCCATAGAAAGACCTCCTCTCAATAATTGTGCTCTCATATGTGTTTGTCCACAAACCAGTGGACCTGCTTCTGCACATGACAGTGATCTTCATGACAGCAATAAAAATGTGGGAAAAAAATAAATAAACTCTTTAAAATTCAGCTCCTGATCTCTTCTGAAGATGGAAGAATAATTTGAGAGAATCAAATACACTGCTCCTCCTTTCTCTCTGCAATAAATTACTCTAGAGCTTTAATCACAATAAGTCATGCCTGGATGCTGGGACGGTGCTCAGAGCTTGGGCTGGTCTTGCCTGCAATACCACTGTTTCACAGTACTTGCTGGTGTCTTGTGCTCTGGCATTTTCCTGCATTTATTGAAAGCAAAGCTTACAAAAGACATGGTGGTAGCACCATCTTCAAGCAGATAATTAAATTCTTCATATTTTCTTCACTTGTGTGTTTAGAGAACAATCCCTGATATATGATCATCATGCAAATAATAACATAATACAAGCAAAACTGCATTCATCATCTGAGTCCAGGCAATCCTAGGTGTACTATGAAAGACAAAATATCTTGTTGAAGAGTATGATTCATCCACCCAAGAAAGATGGGTGGCACAGAAAATGGGAGGAGTGAATTGTAGTTGTTTAGCAGCTCCTGTTTTTCAGTTTCTTCAGCTTTAAAACAATGCAGTTAGTATTGACCATACCCACAGCAGTGTCAGTCCAGCTAGAAGGCATTTTCTAAATTTCTTTTATACTAAACCCTGCTATTTTATTCTGAGCTGTTGACTCTATAGTACAGATAATGAGTGGTAAATGTGCACCATGATCCCAGAAAATTAAAGATAATTGGCACCATTCCAAATAGACTAAAGTATTTGCAGGGCTTATGTCTACCTCTTTTTTAAGTTACTGAACCATCTCTTATTAAAGCATCACTAAGTTTTTAAATGAAATTCTGGTTATCCTGCATAATAAACATGCAGATTTTAAGGATTAGCCAGTTAAGTGTGTGCTTTATGATGAGTAAATGGACATACTTGATAAAATTTAATAGGACTTTAAAGTTTTTCATATGTAAAATTTTCCTCATAACTACTGATATGATTTGGGTTAGGAAATGAAAAAAGGCACATTGAAATAAGTTCTGGGGTTATTCAAAGGCTAAAGAAAGAAAAATACCAAACTCAAGGAATAAGAGGCTGGAATATTCCAACAATCATAGCAGCTAAAATTACTCCCCCATTGCTATCCCTTTCTTTTTCCTTTGGTTTTAAAATTTAGCCTGAGTATAAAAGTTGTTTTACAAAAGATCATGCTTAAGAAAACTATGAGTCTATCCTGCACTGGGAAAAGAGGCTTTGTCAAATATTTCCAGATAAAAATCTTGAAACGTAGATTTGCTTAAAACTGTGAAATTAATTATATGTTTCATTAATTTTCAAGTGTCAAATAAAAAACTTATCATAAGCATGATTAGTATGAAGATTGCATGTTGACTTCCTGTAGATTGAAAGTTTCTTGCTACAAGTTTTTACTTAGAAAACTTTTACCATTTTACTTCCATACCAGACCATTTGACTAAAATCTTCAAAGAACTTAAGAGACTGTCCATCCATCTTAAAATTACTATGTCTCTTTTTCATCTGAATTATATTGCAGTTTCAGATAATATTAGATGGCAGAGTAGCACCTGCATACTGATTAGTCTAGCCTAGAGCTTACAACACTGGTAGCCATATAAGCTCCTCCAAAATAATAAATGTTAAGAATATTCCATTTGTAGAGTCATCCTCACCTTCAGTTCTTTAACACTGATAATATATATTCCTGAGCTCATCTCAGAGCTCAGTTTGATGATAGCAGATTCATTAAAAAGATTATGAAGAACAAGCACAGACAGGTGACAAGTGAGAAACCAGTTCCATTGGAAACCAGCCTGACATGAACAAGAATGATTGAGCTTTTTTATATCACTTTTCATCTTCAGACGGTAGCTGCTTTCGCACCTGGAGAAACTGAGACTCATGATTAGATAACCTGTCAAGTTAAAAGAAGCAGCAGCAAAATTAGGGAGAAAAAAGACTAAATGAAAAGCAGTCAGGGCAAGGTTCATCTTCCTTCCCCAGAACCCTTCATGTTTTGGAGAGATGCCTTTGTTCTTGGGGATCTCACCTTGGAGAATGACTACAAAAGCGGTGAAAGCAGGATGCCTCAGACATAAAAATGACCAGCTTGACACAGCTTCTCCATTCCTCTTCTCTCCTTAACCACACCTGCCCCTCTATGCTCTTATTTTATGTTGTCTTTAACTTTTTCTTCCCTTCCTCCTGTTTTCTTTATGTAATCTTCCTCACCTCAGTTGCTGTTCCCTCCCCAATCATCACACCAGACTGTCATCTGCTGTTGTTGCATTGCTCATACTGCAATTGCAGTTGAGACTTCTCTTTGTCTTGTTTGTCCCTCTTCTCTGCAATAAGCAATTCACAGCAATTTTAAGGGCTTTTTTTTTTTTTTTAATCATATAGGCCCTATCATCATAAACAAAATTAATTACATTAAAAGAAGGAGCCAGCAAACAAGATTAGAAATCTCTGCTCCCAGCCTTCTGCCCCTGCTTTTCCACTACTGGACACAGGTAGCTGGACCATCTACCTCAATCCATCTGCACCAAAAACCTCTCTGTTTCTTGGGTATTTTACTTTGTTTTCAGAATCATTACTGTGCATAGCTGATGAAGCTAGATGATTCCACTACCTTCAACTAGTTTAATATCATAAAAGTCAATTAGTCTACTGAGACAAATTAATGCAAATTGACAACACACAAGAATCTGGTCCATACATTATTGGTTATTCTCCCCCTTATCATCCATCCCCAATCATAACTAAAAATAGTGACCTTAAGAAAAATAAAAGCAAGCAAATTACTCCTTTTTGTGAATGTAAAAGGGAAAATTCCAAATTTCTGTTTGTAGCCTTCCAAAAGTATGTTTAGATGCATGATTTATAGTGCTTAGAAATAGCTGTTAAACACAGCCAAGATGGGAAAATGAATGTATGTTGTAATTAAGATAAATCAATTATTTTTTCTATTCCCTTTAGTTTTACCTATAGGCTTTGCATGGAATTGGGCCACCCATTGAAGCAATCCACCCTGATGGTAGCAACTGTTTGTTCAAAATCCCTCAAGAACAAAACACCTCTATATCTTAACAAGTACATAATCATTTGTACTCACGTAACATAAATTTCTCACTCGACCTCAAAAAAAAGAAAAAAAAATTGATTTGCCTCTGTTTTTAATCTCTATACTTTTAATGTTAGATTAATTAGATCAAATACAACAACCCTTATCAGTCAGCAAAATGAAGGAAACTCAATAAGAAGCCCTAGGGGTAAGGGACTTCTTTAATCATATTCACACCAATTATGAGAATTTCAGTTACATGTGGTAATACATTTCAGTATTAACTGATAAAATTTAATAGCTCATGAGGCAAAAAAAAAAAAAAAAAACCACACNAGTCTTCTCAAACTTTAAGGCTTCAGAAAGGGAAGATCATCTGTTTCTGTGTCATCAGAATAGGATTCGCTCTAAGAGACAATAATTGCACAGTGGTCAGCAAAGACAAACTGAGAGTTAAATCTGCCTCTGTTTTTGTGGGGGCAACATGTCATCCACTACCAAATTACCCTGAAATCTCACACAGAAAATTTAACCTAAGATGCCTCTTTGCTCAAAAGACCTTTGTTTCTTTTAAGCAATTATTATTGCTTGTGCAACATGTGTTGCAACAGATAAAGAACATGAAGACAGGTTGAGAGCGCAACTGTTGGAGTAAAAAAGGCAATAACACCTTGTGAACTGTGATACTCGTGGCCTCAGCTCTTCAACCCGGAGTGAGATTAAATAATCAGCTTTCCTAAACACTGTCATGCAATATCAGCCTTTCCTCATAAGAGAGTTCCTCCAGTCCCTTCATCATCTTTGTGGCCCTTTGTTGGATTCACTCCAGTACATCCCCGTCTCTCTTGCACTGAGGAGCCCAGAAATGAACACAGCACTGCAGATGTGGCCTCACCAGCGCTGAGGAGAGGCAAAGAATCACCTCCCTTGATTGGCAATACTTTATCTAATGCAGCACAGGATTCTATTTGCCTTCTTTGTGGCAAGAGCAAATTTTTGGTTCCTATTCATCTTAGTGNAGATGCCTTTGTTCTTGGGGATCTCACCTTGGAGAATGACTACAAAAGCGGTGAAAGCAGGATGCCTCAGACATAAAAATGACCAGCTTGACACAGCTTCTCCATTCCTCTTCTCTCCTTAACCACACCTGCCCCTCTATGCTCTTATTTTATGTTGTCTTTAACTTTTTCTTCCCTTCCTCCTGTTTTCTTTATGTAATCTTCCTCACCTCAGTTGCTGTTCCCTCCCCAATCATCACACCAGACTGTCATCTGCTGTTGTTGCATTGCTCATACTGCAATTGCAGTTGAGACTTCTCTTTGTCTTGTTTGTCCCTCTTCTCTGCAATAAGCAATTCACAGCAATTTTAAGGGCTTTTTTTTTTTTTTTAATCATATAGGCCCTATCATCATAAACAAAATTAATTACATTAAAAGAAGGAGCCAGCAAACAAGATTAGAAATCTCTGCTCCCAGCCTTCTGCCCCTGCTTTTCCACTACTGGACACAGGTAGCTGGACCATCTACCTCAATCCATCTGCACCAAAAACCTCTCTGTTTCTTGGGTATTTTACTTTGTTTTCAGAATCATTACTGTGCATAGCTGATGAAGCTAGATGATTCCACTACCTTCAACTAGTTTAATATCATAAAAGTCAATTAGTCTACTGAGACAAATTAATGCAAATTGACAACACACAAGAATCTGGTCCATACATTATTGGTTATTCTCCCCCTTATCATCCATCCCCAATCATAACTAAAAATAGTGACCTTAAGAAAAATAAAAGCAAGCAAATTACTCCTTTTTGTGAATGTAAAAGGGAAAATTCCAAATTTCTGTTTGTAGCCTTCCAAAAGTATGTTTAGATGCATGATTTATAGTGCTTAGAAATAGCTGTTAAACACAGCCAAGATGGGAAAATGAATGTATGTTGTAATTAAGATAAATCAATTATTTTTTCTATTCCCTTTAGTTTTACCTATAGGCTTTGCATGGAATTGGGCCACCCATTGAAGCAATCCACCCTGATGGTAGCAACTGTTTGTTCAAAATCCCTCAAGAACAAAACACCTCTATATCTTAACAAGTACATAATCATTTGTACTCACGTAACATAAATTTCTCACTCGACCTCAAAAAAAAGAAAAAAAAATTGATTTGCCTCTGTTTTTAATCTCTATACTTTTAATGTTAGATTAATTAGATCAAATACAACAACCCTTATCAGTCAGCAAAATGAAGGAAACTCAATAAGAAGCCCTAGGGGTAAGGGACTTCTTTAATCATATTCACACCAATTATGAGAATTTCAGTTACATGTGGTAATACATTTCAGTATTAACTGATAAAATTTAATAGCTCATGAGGCAAAAAAAAAAAAAAAAAACCACACAGGTTAACGTCCTCCCTGCTACATAAGTGAGGAGAACATGTGTAAACCACGAAAATATATTTGCCTATCAGTTCTCTTGTTCAAGGAACCCAAGGGGACTTGTAGTAAGACTGTCCTGCTGAAACTATACGCAGCCTAGTTTACAAGGGAACTAAGAGAAAATTGTAGTCTTCTCAAACTTTAAGGCTTCAGAAAGGGAAGATCATCTGTTTCTGTGTCATCAGAATAGGATTCGCTCTAAGAGACAATAATTGCACAGTGGTCAGCAAAGACAAACTGAGAGTTAAATCTGCCTCTGTTTTTGTGGGGGCAACATGTCATCCACTACCAAATTACCCTGAAATCTCACACAGAAAATTTAACCTAAGATGCCTCTTTGCTCAAAAGACCTTTGTTTCTTTTAAGCAATTATTATTGCTTGTGCAACATGTGTTGCAACAGATAAAGAACATGAAGACAGGTTGAGAGCGCAACTGTTGGAGTAAAAAAGGCAATAACACCTTGTGAACTGTGATACTCGTGGCCTCAGCTCTTCAACCCGGAGTGAGATTAAATAATCAGCTTTCCTAAACACTGTCATGCAATATCAGCCTTTCCTCATAAGAGAGTTCCTCCAGTCCCTTCATCATCTTTGTGGCCCTTTGTTGGATTCACTCCAGTACATCCCCGTCTCTCTTGCACTGAGGAGCCCAGAAATGAACACAGCACTGCAGATGTGGCCTCACCAGCGCTGAGGAGAGGCAAAGAATCACCTCCCTTGATTGGCAATACTTTATCTAATGCAGCACAGGATTCTATTTGCCTTCTTTGTGGCAAGAGCAAATTTTTGGTTCCTATTCATCTTAGTGTCCACAAGGACCCCACAGGTCCTTTCCTGGCAAGCTGCTTTGCAGCTGGGTGATCCCCAGCATGAGCTGGTGCATGAGGTTGTTCCTTCTCAGGTCCGTTCTTGCACTTTCTCTTGTTGAACTTCATGAGATTCCTTCATCTTCAACTCCTTCAATCTTCATTTCTTCAATTTTTATTGCTATTAGTACCTTGCCTTGACGTGTTGTTACTTTTTCTATTCAAGCTAAATGAGTTCTAGAAATCTTATATTATCCCTCCATGGTCAACCATAGAAACTGAGGAACATGTTTTCTTCTGAATTAATTTAAAATCTTGAATAATTATGTGGAATAGTGGCTTAATTGTGCATTCAAAATCATTCTCTCCTCAAAATGGCCACTTCAATACCCTTCTTATAGTGAAATTCTATCCTGATGGTAGTTACATTTTAGTAGTGATACGTATTGAGTCCCTAAGGCTGCAGGAGAACAGCTTATCCCCTTTAGGGATAAGAACTGTCATTTGAAAAGCATGTTTGATTCCCTCTGAATAAAAGACATTATATAAATACAAGCTGTGATTATGTGGCACTCCGTGGAAAGTGGCTTTGCTATTTCCAGCTTTTGTGCCAGAAAGTATTAGGAAGTACTATCACTCAAATCAGAGGTGAATTGAACCAAGGGGTCTATAGAATGCCACACGGAACAGAAAAGTTCTGTGGTAAGGACAGAGGAAACCAAGCCTAGTTTCTGAAAAGATTTGTTATTGCTTTCATCCATGAAGAAGCAGCAGCAGACAGGTGTAATAACCAGTCTGCCCAAAGAGTCAAATCAAAAGTTGCATCATCGGCAGGGGATTAGTAAAATAAAATGACAACTCAATTAAATAATTTTCTTAGCAATTAATTAATAGAGCATGAAAAATATTTCAAGCTCATTTTCCCACTTCATCCTAAAATAAACTATCAGTGTGAAATCCCATAGATAAATATTTCAACTTCTTCCTTGTTAGAGTAATTATTGTACAACTTGGGAAATTTAAAAAAAAATAGAAAAAGAATCATTTATCTCATCAAATGAGCTCAAACAACTTCATATCTGCAATCAACTCTTTGATACTGCCCAATATGACCTTTATTGAAATTAACTAATATTCATTCAAGAGGCAGAAAAGCATTTTGGAAGAAGTAACTCCTCACTCAAAATCTTCTCACAAGCTTATTTCCACTGTGTGATAAACAGACATTTGGCCAATTTAATCACTTTGGAAACAGAAATTTTATTAATTCAGAGTAACACCATGCAAACATGGCTTTAAGGCTTCCACAGCCAGTTGACAAGTCTTCCTTGCCTTGCCTAGTGCTGCAAAAGGGTACTTCAGTGCTCTCCAGGAGCACTGCTTTGTATCCCCACTTCCTACATTTCCAATTCTGAGGTAATATTTCCTCTTAGACTGATATTCTACACCTCACCATCTCCCACAGGTCTTCTACATCTTCCTGCTTCTACTACCTGTAGGTAGTAAGAAACTTTCTTACAACTTAAGGCTTTAGCAATGGAGCTAAATCTCAAATCTTAACTGAAATTATGCTTTCCACAGGAAATACTAGAAAACCAAACAACTCTTTATTAAGAGAATATCTAGTATCTCTGGCCAGTTCAGGTGCTACATCAGTCATTGAGATATATTTAAGTAGTTAAAAAACGAGGTGCCAATATACACCATCAAATACGTTTCCTGGAAAGGGCAGGATTTGTAACACTTATCTTTTTGGCAACCAGTTTCCCTTGGGAGAAACAGGAAAAAGTCTGCATTCAACTGCTACCTATCCCTGTGTCATAAATCTAGAAAACTCTCAAACTCACATCTTGAAGAATGGTCCAACTATAAGCCAAACAGTGATGCCAGTCTAGCTCACTTTTCACAATTCCTCCAGAAGGAAGCACTGCAATGATCAGGATAAATATTGGGATGTGTTAGGATAAAGGCCATATCCTCAAGTGCAAATAGATCAAGAATGGAAGTGAAGGTGGTGTGGTATCACAGGTAAGGCTTTGCTGTGAGAACACTTGCAGTCTTGGGTTTCAATTCAAGTTAGATGGTTCTTCCAGCAATAAGTCTAAACAAGGGCCTCTCTGCATACCATCCCTTGGTATAATCAGGTCTTATCACTGTGAGACGGAACAGCTTTGAACAATGTGCTGTTAATTTCAGAGTTTAGCTAGTTAGAAAAGGCCCAGCTAAGAAAGCAAAACTGCAAAACAGAAAATTGGTTCGTTTTACCTCAAACCAGGACATTCCACCCCTTATTCCATACCATTTGCATCATGCTCACATTATTATCACTTCTTATCTATCAACATCTATACAAACATGCATACATAAGCTCCTTAATCTTTCTTTTCCTCTTCTTGTCCCATACTTATCCATGTATCTGTAACTAAGACATTGGCACCATCTGCAGCTTCCAAAGGATCTGTTGTGAGAAGTAGCTTGGTACCATACTTATTGGAGTCCTGTTTCGATACTTTAGTTATTCTGAGGTCTGGTTCAAAGCCCTTGGGAGTCGCAATAAAGTTCAGGTTAACTGTGTAGTACATGTTTACACCCACAGTTTATTCCCAAATTGTTTGGGGTTTTTTCTTGCTGATCCATTAATGACACTTTATATACCGCACATTGATACTATAAATCAATTAATTGGATACCAGCGAAAAACTCTGGAAAGGGGCTGCAGCAGAGCCTTTGAGCTTATCAGACATTACTATTTCAGTACAGGTTCAGCCTTCCGCAGCATCCCCACCTCTTGAGGAGCAGAGAATAGCCAAGAGATTCTGAAAAAGCCTTTTGTTTTCTAGGAAGCAGAGCCACTACAATAGTGTGATAGGATTCCTAAGGATGTCTGCAGACCCCCATCATGATCTATCATAAAAGTATTTGTCATTTCCATCTACTTAGCCTGCAGCATATTATAAGAACAGCAGCAACAAAAGACACACATTGCTATCCACTTTCAGAAACCAAGTGTAAGTCAATGTTTGCACCTGGCTTACTCTGGTTCTATAGCCTTAAGGCATTTCAGCAAAGCAGAACAGGGAGACAGGATGGAGAGAGTATTAAAACTGTCAGACCACAAGATGAGGCAGAGCTTGACACCAGTGTGTGATAGATCCAAGCATTTATTTGTATGAGTAGATCATCCAAGCATTCCAAGAGATGTGCCAACACCTTTCAAGGTGAGAGCACACTGTCTGTCCTGGTTCAGAATCTGTGTTATTAGGGCAACTAACATGAGTGGTTTCATTTCATGCAGAAATCCAGTATCCCCTAGTCTGCTCATTTTTCAAATCAGAACAAAGTTAATTGATCATAATTTAAGTGGAATGTAAAGTGAAAAATCTCAGCCATTTGTCTTCCAATATAATTCCAACACTGGTATGGCAGTATAAGGGTGTATAAAAGTTGAATCTGGTCAAGAATCTAAACAATTTATTTCAACAGTTCCTGTCAGAAGGAAAAACTCTGGTATTAAGGAAACAGCTTTTCTTTTCTTTTCTTTTCTTTTCTTTTCTTTTCTTTTCTTTTCTTTTCTTTTCTTTTCTTTTCTTTTCTTTTCTTTTCTTTTCTTTTCTTTTCTTTTCTTTTCTTTTCTTTTCTTTTCTTTTCTTTTCTTTTCTTTTCTTTTCTTTTTCAATTTCAGGTGTAGAACCATTGCAAAGGAAAAAAAAAAATCTAATCAACTGATGCTTCTTGCATTATAGGGCATTATAGTTAAGCACACACAGAATGATGCAGAGTTTTATCTTCTTTGGAATTTAAGGCATCTCTTTGGAAATGGATCAAATATGGCTTTACCTGTCTGAATGTTGATTGATTTAGCCAACTGAATTAAGTTCAATGGGTATTAAATTATACTTCTCTGGCTATAAACTGAGCTCTAGCTACATATTTTGCTAGCAGTCTCCTGTGAAAACACACACATATACTTATTTAAAAGAGAAATTGTTCATTATCCAGTAAAAACATTTCTAAGCAAAATACATTAATAAATTATAAAATGTAGCATAGATAAATGAAAGTGAAATCTCATTTTCATGCATTATTTCAAAATACACCTCGCAACCTAAATAAAATCTTTCTGCCTTTAAGTTTCCTAATTTTAGGGTAATGCAGTTCCCTTTTCAACATCTGTATGGCTGCACTGTCCTTCTCCATATTTGGCAGTAATAGAGGAACAACACAAGCTGTGTAATCATCACTTTTTACAACAGCTTGCTGACAAAACAGCATACATCCGTGTGCTCATAAACCTGCACAGAAACTCTGCTGTTTTCCATGCCTTGCCATTATTGCAACCAAATATGTATGAAGAAAGATCCTCCAAGACTAGGAAACAGATAAGCACAGTTCAAACAACTTCAGTGTTCCCAATTCCACTCCTAAGAAATGGAAGAAAATAAAAGAGGTTTTAGGGTTTTCTTAAGGGCTTCTTGATGTGAAACAAGATGTTGACACCCTCCTTTCTACAAAAAACATGGCAACATGAACAACAAAAGGAAATTTAAAGCTAATTATTTTCTATTATCTTGAAATACGTCAAAAAGGCCTATTTTGGAATTTGAAGATTGTTACGTTACAGTGCAGAAAAAGCATTATACATAGCACACAATCCTCCTATAGATCAACATCAGTAACAGGCAATAAAAATATAATTAAAATAAATCTAATCTAATTGAAAAGAAGTTGCACAAATTTGCATGTCTGAACCAGAAAGGAAGAAATGCTTTCTGATTAGAAATCTGTGTATCTGCAGTCTGTTTCTAAGAGTGGAATCCTAAGAAGGATGCACGTGTAGCTACCTACAAATGTATGATGTTGATATTACTTCATACCTAAAACTTGAAAATTAGTTAAATCTGAAATTACATAAAAACAACTTCCACATATAAAGTAGCTAGGAGTGAAAACACTTCCCTTGAACAATATTCACAATGAGATAATACACTGACGACATCTACAGAGTAGGTATAAATTGGGTAGTGAAACCCAAACAGCAGGTATAACATTTGGTAAACAATTCTTTTCAGTAGATATTTGGGTATAACATTTCAAACACAGGCAGAAAGTGTCAGAGTTTGGGTTTGGACCCAGACTTTTTGGATTTTTTTAAAATATTCAGTACAGGAAACCATTTGAGGTGGTCAGGAGGGACTCTGATCAACCTAAAATTCACACTTATGTCATTGGCAGTTGTCACTTTCAGATTTGATTTACAGTATGGAAAAGAGATTTGTATCCCTAGAAACATTCACAACAGACTAGTTTAAGTCTTTCAGATAAAATTATAAGAGACAGCATCGTCATGGTTGTGTCAGTCCTTCATACATCAAGATGGGCCAAATGCCTTTAGCAGATGCCAACCTGCCACATTTCTTTTCCTGCATGACGTTCCTACCATACAAAATCTTGCCATTAAAAACATCCCTCCACACATTCTCCGTATTAAGTTAGCCAAGCAGGAAAGGGATTGAAAAAGGAGAATATGTGCATCTTGCCAGTCAGGCTTTGAGGAGCTGCTAGCAGGTGTGCCAGCTCAAAAGCTATCCCCAGCAGACTGGTGGGCCTTGGGTCCCTTCAGCCAGTCAAGTTTCCCAGGACAGCTATCTACTAATTATCTTTTTCACATCTGCTCCATGTACAGATACTGTGTGCACAATAAGAAAGCAATTTGTCTGTGTTAAAAAACAAACAAACAAACAAAACCAACCAAACAAAAAATCCCACAAACAAACAAACAAACAAACAAACAAAAATCTGAGTGGTTGAAAATTTTTTAAAGGGGCATTCTGTTTAAGTGATTTCTGTTGTCATTTGGGTTGTGTAAACAGTTCGCCACATGGCTTTACACAAAGAAAGATCAAAGAGAATGCATGTTATTTTTGTCATTTTACTTATTAATGTCTGTTACAGTGGCAAACCGTGGGTAAACAAAAAAGGATACAAAAACTAAATGGTCCATTTCAGACTCCTGTGTTTCTTTTCCTACAATAAAAAGCAAGCTGAGGAAAAAAAAATCACTACATTATAACCAAGGGGCCCAGTATCATTTTATTGGAGTGCATCACAAAAATTCATGCCTTGAGAATGTCCAACTTGGAATAGCTTAAGAGTCTTAAAATGTGCTTAATGTCCACAAGACCACCTAAAGGACCGGGCACTGGACACTTGAGAAGACTTAGACCTCCAGTGTCTCAGATTGAGCTCACAGTCAAATTGACTTTCAATTTCTGCCTCTAAGGTGGAAAAAAAAATAAAAAGTCACACAGAAACTTAACATTTTAATTTGGGGTGAGTACTAGAAAAAGTAAGAGGCAGCTGTGAAATCTAATAGGTTCCAAGATGGAACTGATATGGCAAAGCTCTCCCTATCCTGGAGTCTTCTAGTACCTGAACATCAAAATGATAAAGCATATGTTTCCCACAATTTATATCTGCTTTTATGCAAATCTTCATTCTGCTATTTCTCGCAAAAGTGTGTTGGCAGTTAGGTAGTCTTCATATTGATTAAAATCAGAATTCTTTTACCTTTTCAGCAGGATATAGAGCAGACATGTTGGTCTTGTAAAGCAGCTACTGCCTGTAAAGGTCTAATTGAAAGACCAAACATTTAGCAGCTCTGTTGCTGTGTAAATGTCACTTATTCTAAAGTTCTTCTATTAATACAATTAGAGCTTCTTTCCTCCTCTCCCCAGATTCACAGCAGTTATTGATTCTGAGAATCAGTCTGAGGAAAATAAAAATACCTGCTGCTAATTTGTGTACTTAAAAGTATTAGCCTGCTTAGAGAAACAACATTCCCTATTTTTCCAGGAAATCAACATATTTGACATGACAAAAAATCCAAGCTTGGAATGAGTCCAACCCCCAAAGCCAGATCCAAACCTGCATCTCTAAAACACAGAGTTATTTATAGGAAGGGAGGCAGGGGTACATCTCTAACCCAAACCTCAAACTGAACTGTGGTTTTGATTCAGTGTTAAAGCTACAGGTTCTTTCTGGTTCTATCCAAATCTTTTGGTCCATTACTTGTCTGAGGTACAAACTACCCAGGCAGGAATTGTCTAGCAACTTGTCTACTCAACAGTGATTTCTTTAATCCTTTCTGCAAAGAGATAACATTAGAGTTGATACTATAACTTTGCATGCACAGATAAAACATTTGCAGTTGGAGGTGGCCCACAGTGGGAATTCCTTAGGAGACCCTAAAAACCACAAGATATACAAACTACTTTTCCCCTCTTTTTCTCTTCCTTATTACTCTTTTTTAANTTTTCTTTTTTAAGGACTGTCTTTTTCTTTTTTTTTTTTTTTTTTTTTTTTTTTTTCCTTTTCTATCTCAGAGTGCAGTTTGAAACTTGATCCTGTTGCAGGAAGTGAGGACTGGAGTGGACCAGGGGGGAGAGGAAAAGAGGAAATTTTAATGCCAACAGTAGAAACACACCAGTAATACTCCAGAAGTATGCTCAGTTTAATTAATAGCATGAAGTTACAACTCACAGCTGACATTGGTTACAGTAAAAGGTCAGTATCCTGCTGCCCTCTGCATTTACTGAATTGGTATATTATTTCACTCTATTTTGCCCACTCCTCTGTACTCACACTCCCCTGGGTTTCCCTGCCTAGTTGATCCTTGCAGCATTCTTTCCTTTAACTTCCTTCCTATCTCTGTAAACGGTGGGCAAAACTCCCAAAGGCAAATTAATTCGACGCACTTCTTCTCCCTGCCTATTTCCCATCCTTCTCCTTCATCACCTTCATATGTGATTTTAATTTTTATCACTGCTCTGGGACTAGGGTTGACAGTGCAATATTAATTTCTTTGACTGTGGGTAAGTGCCCCAGCCAGGTCCCAACATCTTGAGGTAGGAACTAGGATAGTTAAATTAAAAGAGATCAGCAGCCTGATTTTTCAGTCACATTGCCGAGAGACTAACACCCAGAGAAGACCTTAGAGATCCCCCATGGCACTGTTTCAACACATCCAGTACACCACTTGCATATGCATTCCCTAGTAGTACAGCCTGATCCCCACTGCATCCTCTGTACACTATTGCCATACTGCTCAGTAACACTCAGCCATGCTGTGAGAGCTGGCAGGAAATTAAGTTCCCCTTCAATTTTCTTACTTTCTTCCCTTTATTTTTCAAGAAAGTAAAACCTGAAGATTTCTTTCCTCCACCTCTAACTGGCTGGGATACTTGCTGTTGAGCAGTAATTTCACTATCAATTCTTACATGAAAAACAGATACATTTTGAAAATCAGTTTTCTAGTAGAAATCTGGATAGCAAGGTAACGACTGCTGACAGTTTCTTGCTTGTAGTTGTTAAACACTCCTCATGAGAGTGATATCTTTCTACAAACACCTTAAATACCAATTATATCTTGGGGACACAAGAAACAGCATGCTCCCCACACTGTTGCCGCTGAACTAATGCCTAAGAACTTTACTGAAAAATGGAAATGCAGAAGTGGAGAAAGTAAGTATTTTGAGTGGGAAAGAGAACTTCAAGAGTCTCAGAGACTCATCTTAATGAAAGGTCTGTCTCACAGTTAAGAAAAAAGTTGGACTAACCTATGACTGTACTGTCTTCACAGTAAACCCAGGTGGAAGGGATAGAAGGCTGTTTCCACTATAGTTCCTCTATATTTTGACTGCTGTTTTCACGGACAGTGTTAAGTCACTTAGGACACAGTGCCTGTATGCTAGGGGTAAAGGGTCTCAGGAACTGTTTGAAATTCAGGACAAATCCATGAGAATGGGAGCTTGAGTTCACTGTTAACAATATAAATACTGAAGTGATATGGCAGCAAGAAGACATGCAGTTGGAACCATCCAGAGTAAAAGCACTACCTGGCTGAGAGACAGTTTGATGTTTTGTGAAAGGTGGTTTCACATGTTGTTGTGGTGTGCAACATCGCTCACAAAGCTTACGAGCAATTCTGCACAGTGTGACCTGACTGCTATTTGTTCAGCTTCATTGGCAGAGTAATTAAAAACAATTCTGTACTTGGAAAGATAACTCGTGGCATGAAGGCTAAACTGAATTTACACTCAGTAATACACATTTCTGGAACCTTTCACTTTAAAAACCAAAAACAACAACAACAACAACAACAAAAACAACGAACAAACAATAAAACCTAAACACAACAACAAAACAACAACAACAAAAAAAAAAAAAAAAACGAAAAAAACACCAAAACAAAACAAACCACAAAACCCACAACCCATCTGACAACAAAAAAACAGTCTGGGCAGAAAAGCAGATACCAGAAGGCAGAGTTTCTGGATGGCCACTTGTTAATGAAATACTGCTGTAATTTACTGTGCCTGTGGACTTCACTCCTCTCTTCTCTCAATTATAATAAGTAGTCCTGTGGGGGACAGTAGGTTGGTTGTATTTAGTTCTCAGTTTCCACTGTGTTCTTTTCAGGAGAAGCATTTGTGTGAGCCCTTACAGAGAGAGGGAGGGAGGGGAGTGTTGGGGGTTGCAGCGGAAAGGAGTGTGCCCTGGGAAAGGTGGAGTGAGCAACCACACAAGCCAGATATGACAGAAAGAATGTCTCAACAATTGGAGGAGGCTGCAGTGCCACCAAAACCCTGAAGTTTATGGAAACTTATTCAAAACAAACATGGCACCTACCTGCTAGGCCACAGTGGGAAGTAGGAAAGCTGTCTATAAACAATATTCTTAAGAAGAAACTTATTCTGTCTCCATTTGACATTTTATGCTCCTCTTTCAAAAGTTAAATGCCCTACTGTTTATTTTTATAAAATCTTTTTTATTGTGAACATCTTCTCTTCTCACACTGGGAGATGATCCCAGGATATTCCTCACAAACTTTGTTTAACGTGGTTTCTTTAACATATGAGGAGTAGGAGGAAAGACTGAGGGAGTTGGGTCTTTGTAGTCTGAAGAAGACTGAGGTGGGATCTGACCAACACCTGCAAATACTTAACGAATGAGTGTCAAGAGGAAGGAGCCAGTCTTTTTTCAGTGGTGCCCAAAGACAGGACAAGAAATGGCAATAAACTTGTACATAAGAAGTTCTATCTAAACATGAGGATGATCGGCAGCACACTGAAACAGGCTGCCTAGAGAGGTTGTGAAGTCTCCCTCTCTGGTTCCTGTGCAACCTGCTCTAGGAGGATCTGCTTTGGCAGGGGGGTTGGACTAGATGATCTTCAGAGATCCCTTCCAACCCCATATCATTCTGTGATTCTCTTACTTGCTAACCCCTCTTGCAAGAATTTTTATAGACTGGGGACTGGCATTTTCTCTTGCAGACTGAAACTGTACCCTAATGGTTAAGCTTCTTAGAGAAAGTGTGATCAAACCATTGCAAAGCAACTTTTCCTATTCACAGGCAGTTAAAGCACAGAATAAAGCACAACTCCCACAAGTATCTTAAGCAATGGAAGATCACTTAACGCTACATATGGCCAGACCCATGAAGAAACTATCTGCTAAGCAGTTTAAATACATATAAATAGCACTCCCGTTTATATTTGCAAACAAGAGTCCCAGCAAAAGAAAGAATAGTTGAAAGATTAAAATACCTATTCAGAGCTAGGCTGATGTATTTGATGTTTTGATTTGAAGTTCTGCCTGTGTTTTATTATCTTCTCTAGAGAAAACAAAGAAGAAAACTATAACAATTAGATTTACCAGAAGTGTTATATGATGCTTATGGGTAGGATACTGTGTGAAGAGAAGAAAATATTAGGCAGTAGTAGATGAAGCTGAAGGGTTAAATAGTGCAGTTTGAAGGGACCAGATCTGAAAAAACTGCTGGAATAACTACAGGTAACCAGTATAAGCAATAACCTGTTTGAAACTAAAGCTTATGGAAGGCCAACAGTGTTCTGGCACTGGAAACTTTTTAATAAATGCAAGTCTTTAGAAGAGGAAAAGGCTTTAGGAGCTCCACATCACAGAGGAAAATCCTAACCAGGTAGATCTTCATATACTATTGTAAACAGCAAGTTAACACCACAACCAACCCCAGAGAAAAAATGCACAATAGAACTACACACATCAGCAAAGTGAACAAAATACCACTGGGCAGCCTGTGTTAGTGCTCAGTCACCCTCAGAGTGATAAAGTGCTTCCTGATGTTCAGAGAGAATATTCTGTGTTTCAGTTTGTGCTCAGTGCATCTCATCCTGTCTCTGGACACCACTATAAAGAGCCTGGCTCTGTGTTCTTTGCATTCTCCCTTGAAGTATTTGTATACATTCATAAGATCTCAGCTGAACCTTCTCTTCTTCAGCCTGAACAGTCCCAGTTCTGTCCTCATAGGAAAGTTGCTCCAGTCTCTTCATCATCATTGTGGCCCTTTGTTGGGTTCACTCCAGTACATCCCCATCTCTCCTGCACTCAGGAGCACAAAAATGAAAACAGCACTGCAGGTGTGGCCTCACCAGCGTTGAGGAAAAGCAAAGAATCACCTCCCTTGATTGGCAATACTTTATCTAATGCAGCACAGGATTCTATTTGCCTTCTTTGTGGCAAGGGCAAATTGTTGGCTCCTGTTCAACTTGATGTTCACAAGGACCCCACAGGTCCTTTTCCTGGCAAGCTGCTTTGCAGCTGGGTGATGCCCAGCATGAGCTGGTGCATGTGGTTGTCCCTCCCTCAGGTTCAGTTCCTTGTTAAACTTCATAAAGTTGCTGATGGCCCATTTCTCCAGCATGTCAAGGTGCCTCTAACTGGTAACACAATCATCTGGTATATCAGCTACTTCTCCCAGTTTTGTGCCAACAGCAAACTTGAGGGCACACTCTGCCTCATCATGTAGATCGTTAATGAAGATGTTAAACAGAACCAGACCCAGTTTTGACCCCTGGTGTACACTGCTAGTTAATGGCCTCCAACTAGACTTTTTTTGACTGATCAACACCCTCTGGGCCTGGCCATTCCACCAATTTTCAATCCACCTGACTGCCTGTTCATTCAGCCCGAACATCAACAGTTTGTCTACAAGGATCTCATGGGAGACAGTGTTAAAGGCCTTACCAAAGTCACATAGGCAATACTCATTGTTCTCAACTCATCTATCAGGTCAATCATTCCATTGTAGAGTTTATCCCCAAAATTTGTGGCAATTTTTCGTCAAGGACACCATAGGCACCCCAAATACAGAATAAAGTCAGTAACAAGTGAGCAGGGAAAGAAAGGACATCATGGGATTCTGTATCTTCCAGCTCAGTACTGGAAGGTTCATTAACCGGACAGCACAGTAGAATTCATTACATGTACTACACCAGACCTTAGCTGTCAAAACTCTACCTTATGCACAACTTTTGTGTCTCCTCCCACCCCATATTTTCAGTTCAAGAATCTCATGTTTAAAACCAAAGAGCAAACAACAAGCCCAGAATCTGCAATGCTTCAGGTCTGCCCTAACTTAACTAGGACTTTAGAGTTAAACACTCTGGCACACATTCTGACATTTGGCCATCTCTTTTTTTTTTCCCCTCAGTGTGGAAAGGCTAATTGTTTTGCTGAGGTAGTGTCATGTGCCAGAAGTGGCTGGGAAGGAGTCAGATAATTAACTACGCTCCTGCTGAGAATGTAGACCTTTTCGCCTTTCTTTTCACTTTCAATAGGTTTCCTTTTTTTCCATCCTCAGAGCCATTATTAACTTTTCCTTAATTGTTATAAATAGCAGGGAGTGGACAACCTCAAATCTAAAACATGACAATGAAAAGAAAAGGGGAAAAGATTGCCCTGTAAAGAATTCCTTTAAAATTTTTTTCATGTTCCATAATACAATATTAAAATTATGTAGGCACAATCACAATGAAAACCTTGTGTCTTATTAAAAATAAATCTTGCCCAGGGCAGCCGTTTCTGACTTAAGCAGCAAACTTTCAGATTTTAAAGGAATAAAGGTCCTTTGATTGGACTGTATGTGGCAGCTGTTGGTAATATGGCATCTTTCTGATATATTGTTGTTTTCTGGATATGAAGGTCCCTGACCCAGGTCCTGGTATGAAAAGAATAGATATGGATGCATACCCTTAATGAAGAATCATTTTTCTATGTGTTGTTTTCTTGATCCATACAAAGCCACCACATTTGTTTGTCATGAGCTCTGATGCTAGCATGTTATCTGTCTGACCTGATCTGATTGCTTCATTAGACCTTCTTCCAAGCCTGAGCTTCTTCCCACACTAAAAGTTTGAAAGGACACATTCTGTCAAGCATCAAAGTCCATCTGGAGAGACAAATGGGAGTCTCCCAGGTAACATGCAGTAACACTCATGCCATTTTCTCGTCTGGAGGGTAGAAGAAGCACCTGGTCTTCATTAATATCACTGCTACAGTTAATGAACTGCAGGTGTGAAAGTGTGTAGCTGAAATCTGACAAAACACCTGTCTGTCAGAGCAACATTAGATCTCTCTACTGTGGGACACTACCTCCTCAGGTATGTTTTATCCTGCCTTGAAAGCTATAGTAAGTACTGCCATGTAATTATGAAATCAGAGTTATCGTTTTCTGGGAAGATTTTTAAAACAAATTATACCTAATTACTCTGAAATTACCTTTAATTCATGGTAAAAACATGGCTATACTCTGTTTTATAACTCCTTCCTTTTTATCTTTATGCAAATATGATTACACGCTATCAAACTGGCACAACCAATCATAATAAACAGCTACAGCTAGTTCTCTGGTTAATAAATAGGAACTGGACATGTGCCATAGATTATGTTTTCTGGAATGTTGCATCAAAAATTATCAAGTTAATTCCCTAACAACAGTAACATTTTCCCTCCCACTCAAGCCAGTAGTATCTGGATTTGAGGTATTTGTTCAGTCCGTTATACAGACCAGAAACAGCAGAGGAGGTTGGATCTGTCTCTGAATTTCATCAAATACAGGGAGCATTTGGAGCAAGATCTTAAGCTTACATTTCAGTTTACTACCTCAGGGAGCCAAAATTCAGCTCTGAGATTTTTTTAAAATAACTTGTTGCTGAATAAGAAACAGATTTGTAAACATACAACTGTCCAGTTTTTTTCACTATTCTCACTATCAACTTCAGACAAGGTGTCCATTTATATGTGTTAGGAAGATTAAGTATTTGGAAGTATATCTTACTATGGAAAGGGGAAGTGCAAACTAATTCACTATGTAACTACATTAAAAAATTACTTATGAGAAAAATCTTTCCTCAAATAGATGTAATTTATTACTATGTCATAGGTTGTCTCTGGACATGATAAACTTCTTTCTGAAATAAAAGTGTCATAGATTGTTTTTTCCACTTTATTTCAAGCACTGTGCCATTTAGAAGACAGTTTTAAACACATTTTCTTGTAAGATGACTAATTAATATAAATCTAAGTCCCTATTAGCACCCACCCAAGCACCAGCAGTGGTGAAGTTGACTTTTAAAGAATTTGTACACAATAGCAGCTTTCTTCCTCAGGCAGATGTATTCTGCAGTGAAGACAAACTTAATGTATCCAATGCCAATACTATCAATACTATTCTTTCTCTTTCCTTTTTTTTTTTTTTTTTAGTAGGCTGTGGGAGATATTCTTCATGTTTAAATAGTACACAATAAAAAAGGATCTTAGGCATGAGTAGACCTTCAGGCATTACTGAGATAAAATGAATCTTCATATTTCCAGGTATTTCCTTACAGGTCCAATATATCACTTTTAAGGTCTGTCATTTCATTGGGAATTCATCTTTTCAGAGTTGTCTCAGAAACTTAGAGGAATACAGTCAGAGCAGTTAAAATATGGAATAGCAGCTAGGATTAGACTTAATGTAATTTTATTGTTCAGCTTTTATTTATTTTAAAAGAAAACTTTTTAGATGGCCCTTTGGAAGGTATCCCAAACTCCCTCTAAGCAATTTTATTTATGGAGTTTCCTTTTTCCAGTATGAGATGCAACCAGTGGGCTATAAATCAGTTTTCAGAGTTCCTTTAATGAAAACATTCCCATCTCATTTAATGCTTCCAATGCAGGATCATATTCCCTTCTGTGTAGCAGGAATGTCTGACTGTTGAACTCAAACACGCAGGCTCCTAAACTACTATAATCACAAACTAGCTCCTTCCTAAATGTCTTCAGCAGTTAATTACTAATTCAAATACGTTGTTAAAATGTGGCTTCATTGTGCAATGACTGTCCAGCTTTAAAGGAAATAGTATTTTCAACATCTCAGTACTTTTGTATGGCAAACTTCATATAAGTCTGTCAGTGAGCAACGTATTCCCTCATCTTTTTATTAAGTTTTCAGCTCTCTCATTGAAATCAGAATAGTTTTTTCATCCTGCAGCAACAGAGCTGCAAAGCTTTTAGGTATGATTATCTGCAGCAACTTGATAGTCTTTATTTTCAGAGTGAGCATGAGTCCTGTTTCTTTTAGCAGGTAGTAGAAGAGAGGCAATGAAAAAGGTCCAGTCACATATACAAAACAGCTTTCATCAAAAGGCCTCTGTTAAGCAGTTAGACTTTGTTAGATGTAGCTCAGACTCCAGGACCTCTTTCCCAACTACAGTATTGAGCCATTCAGCTGAGAAACTTCTCGTTCAAGGCTATTGTTAGAGACAGTATGGTGCATAGGGGAAAGGTTGGTTGTGACAGGAGTGCTTTAAAGGCTTTGTTACATCATTATTGCTCTGGGCAGAATCACTGTATAGCAATTTTTTTCTCTTTTCATGGAAAATTTCACTTTGGATACTTACATCCCAAGACTCACTAATAAGCAAGCCATTAGTGCCTTTACCACTGACCCACAGTGTGGATGGGCCAGCTGTTGAACAGCCACATTCTTACAAATTCTGTGTTCTAGAGCCAAATCCAAAGAACAGTTTCCCACCAGTCCAGCCTCCAACCAAAAGCCCCAAGGTGCCACAAAACAGTCTACTCCTGGCAGCACAGGAATCCAAGAGCCCTTCCTAAGGCAGTTGTACATCAAGAATTTGTGCCCTTCTTGCCATTTCACCCCCTTGTACTTGCACATATCTCAAATGCACCTCCAAAGAAAGCCCTAGAACTACCAAGAACAAATTTGTGCTGAAACAATTCCCTTTTTGCATATATATGGCCTTTCCTTGTATCCCCAGTATCCTTATACATCTTTAACACCTTTTCTGATAATTTCAGCAGCTTCTCGCTCTGATATTCCAGGTAATTTTAAGGTATTTGAAAGATAATGAAATTATTATAGTTTTTCCCTTATATAGCAGTTATTTTAAATTGCTGATGAGCAATATGTATTTTAAAACACAATATATTTTTTTGGCCCAAAAGTGAAACTGGAGAACATATATCTGTTAGACATATATACACATCAAATTTGAGCTGAAGAGGGTTTACTGCTGCTTCGAGAGGAACAGCTGGTAGTTAGCTGCCTGCTCAAAGGGACTGAAACTGTCCCATAAGGCTAACTCACATCATAGCCCAGCCCAGTCTCCCTCCCTGCTCCCCACCACCCCGTCAGATAGAGATGCAGACAACTATATTCCCCCAGGGTACTGGAGATGCAAAACGAGTTTGAGGTACAAATAGGTTTAAGAGTGGCAACTGACGGTATGGTGGGGTTGAGATGGAAATTGAAATAGGACTCAAATTCTCTGAAAACCCGGCTTCGTTAATTTTGTTACTTACATACCTTGTTTCATCTTTACAATTCACATTCTACCTTTAGCAGCATTCTTTAATGATCCTGATTTAATCATAACTGACCTTCTCCCATGTGGTCTAAAAATGTCATACTACTGCAGTTTACAAGAAACTTTGCGAAAAATACAACTATGTGATATCCAAGCCATTAATTTTAGCTGTAGCACAATAAATATGGTTTCTAAGCTAATTCATTATTAAGTGTACATTTGCATGTGTATTTATATGTGCATATATTATGCCAGAGGAAATTATTTAAAATGAGAAAAAGCGGTAAAAGCAGTCTAGGCCAAATTAACAAAAGAACTTTGGGAGAAAGAAATAAAAATATCAATACTTATGTCTGAATAAATTCTGGACACTGAAACATATTTTTATGAAAAAACCTCAAATAATAAAATTACCTTTCTTTGTTATGTACGTATCAATTTGTTGGAGACTTTACTGGTATAAATACTGTGGAAGTGAACACATCACTTACTCAAATGTTTAAGTCTGAAAAGGTATTTTATCACAGAGTGCCTTGTGACCCATTCCAAGCATTAATTGGTCAAATACTGCAGCACCGCAGGGAACTCATGAACTGATAAACGCAGCTCTGTTCCCCAGACTCTGTGGTCAAGCAAAATAGTGCTGTTTGCCAGTTTGGAGCAACGTTATCTTTGAGTTCTACACAGCAACTTGTCGCTCTTTTCTCATTTCCTGGGAAATTGTATCAGTTCTTTCTTTATTCAAGATTTTGGCTTGTCTTTCCTAAGATAGCCATTGGTTTGAAAGGTCATAATTGCCTATGGAGAACCCTTGAAGTGTTCTCAGTCCATTTTAGTTTAACCATCCAGAGAGCTGTAGAGGTTTTTTGAAGCACAAGAACTTCTGTCTTCACAGTGAGGAAGAGAATTTCATCAGGGTACAAATCATCTTCAGTTTTTGTTTGCTGTTAATTGAGCAGCATTATTCCTCAGCCTTTTATGTGAGTGCACCATAGAGGTATCGCTATTTTCAGTATTCACGCTTTTACATGTCTCCCAGCAACCACAACAATCCACTTGGGCTAATACTAGGAATTCACTTGCTCCAAAACAGGAAGGGGGAAGGATCTGGATGCTTACCAGCATCAGGAAAAGACTCAGGCCGTATGCACTGCTCTCCCAACCAGGGGCCTTATCCACTTTCTTATTTTCTCCATGCAGCGGTGACTCATCTTTGTCATCGCTAAGGTATAGAATGAGACCTGGGGCAATAAAAACCCTAGTAGCATTTGACCATTCAAGAATATCCAGTAGAAAATTGCTGTGCTACTGTCAGCATAATGCCTCTTCCTCAACTCAAGGGATTTTGATGCAGAAGATAGAAGAGGCCATGTTTGTTTTCAAGGAGAATGCCTGTTTCCAGTAGTTGCTGTCAAATTAAGGCAGGCTTGGATGACAGAAAAAAATCAAACTCAATTTTGTTGTAATTGGATTATAATGCCATAACAATTCTTACCAAAATGCAAGTATTACATGGAAGGCTTCAAGTTGGTCACTCGATCTTGTTCATATGCAGACACGTGAACAGCAGAGATAGACAGATAGATAGATAGACAGATAGATAGATAGACAGATAGATAGATAGATAGATAGATAGATAGATAGATAGATATGTTTGTATAGATGTGTGCACCTGTATGTACTTTTATTTTGTATGCAGTTACATATATTTATTTAGTTTTTGTAAAAAATCTTATCACACACACTAAAGCACAGATGCAGAGGTCTGAAGCTGTGAGTTAAGATGCTGTTGCTATGTAATGGAAGGAAGAGAAGACAGCATTCACCTCCCCTGTCTTACAATTGCTGGCAAATACACTTTGCTCCATCATGGTTCCAAGATAGTAACAACTTAATGATTAGTACTGTGATTAGCTGAGCTTGAGCTGATGTTTTGGCAAGTTGTTTTCATACTCCAGCTGAGTCAGGAAGATTTTTGAGGTGTCTTTCACACAAAATAAAGCTATCCAGAGATGCTCAGCAGGGCATTCTCTAAATAATTCCAGTATGTTCCTGTAACAGTAAAAAGACTACACTTCAGGATTTATCTCCTGTCTACTCCACCAGCTCCTATGTGCACCAGACATGCTCCATGTCCTGACAAGCATCATTCCAACTAAGGAACTCAGGGTGCAAATCTTGTCAGCCACAAAGAAGTGAAGCCAGACATCCTGCTTTTGCATTGTTTCTGTCTTGCTTTGTGGTGCTTGAAGCAAGGAACCAGGATCTACAGACTAGCCACAGTACAGTATATTTAGCCACCATCTACAGACTTCACATGTTTCTGCTTGGCATTGTTTCTCTACACAACCCATGTGTGAAGTATAAGAAAAACCACATGACAAGCTGTTATGCACCTCCAGAAGCACAATAGTTTAATTACACTGTGGTTTGTTTTAAAGACTTTAATGTTAAGTGCTAGAAATGTTCTCTTTACTATGCGGTTTGTAGCAAGTCAGAGGATAGAACGGAACACTATCCAGTCTGAAAGACAATTAAAGAACAAGGCATGATAAGGCGTGTGTTATTATAGCAGTTACTACACCCTACGTGTTATAGCTTACCAGCCTAAGATATTGCATTGTCTTGAAGAAAAGTGTACTCATTCTCTGTTCCTTTGATTTGATGTAGGACAATATAATTTGCATTGTCTTCACTTTGAGTATTTCTCAAAGTATTAACCACTGCCTGCTGAGGTGAGGTGTGGAAGACATTTACGATGTCTTTCCTCTCACAGACACCCTGCTAGTTGAGCTTTTGTTCCTTTCCACTCCTCTTCGCCTACAATATCCTCAGTTCAGAGATGCTCTGTTTTATCCACTGCCTTTGAACAGAGAATCTCACTTTTCTAGCAAGCCAAAATCAGAGACTTTGGCTTGCTATGTGAATTGGATTTTGTCTCTTTTCTCTGCCTCAGCTTTCCCAAGTGTAAGATGGTGAGAATCGTAGTTCAAGGTTCACAGGTAAACATTCTAAATTGAAGTTTTTCCTGGTTTGTATTCACAACTATTGAACCTAGCAGCCCAACAATGGTGAGGCTGCTGCAGCTCCATGTCCCCAGTCCCAGCAAGTGACAGAGTTAAGTATATATTCCCAGTTGGCAGACATGGACAGCTATACACAATACATGTGTACAAGTACACAGAGTCAGCCTCACAGACAGAAGATACAGCATTTTTGACAACACAGACAACACAAACGTCCTTGTCCTACTCCCTCCTTGGTTCATCAGGATGAGAGCTTGTTAATGGAAAACATATGCATATATATGTATCTATTCAGAATAGATCCCTTCAGTAACTGGCCTTGGACATACTTTTGTCCAGTAGCTCTGGACCACATTGACTCACAGTTGCTTCATGCATGAACATAGATACACAAACAGGTATCTCTAATAGCTGATCCAGACCCATGGAACTTAATAAGTAACCAGCTTGGACCCCTGGTCTGTGAAGTACCTAGCTTGGACCTATGTTCTCTCCAGTACCAGCTCTCAGACCTTCTGGTTTCAACTGTACCCAGTACAGTACAGAGTTAGGGTCACTCCAATACGAGGGTTTCAAATTTTTTATCTTAATTGGTGCTACTCTGGCTTGATGTTTGCTAGTAATTGCATGCACTGAGTACTGTGTGCAGGTCTGGAGCCTTCAATATAGGAAGGACATGGACCTGATGGAGCGGGTCCAGAGGAGGGCCATGAAAATGATCAGGGGGTTGGAGCACCTCTGCTACAAGGACAGGCTTAAGGATCTGGGGTTGTTCAGCCTGGAGAAGAGGAGGCTCCAGGGAGACCTAATAGCAGCCTTTCAATATCTAAAGGTGGGGGCTACAGGAAGGCTGGGGAAAGTCTGTTTACGAAGGCCTGCAGTGATAGGGCAAGGGGTAATGGCTTTAAGTTGGAGAAGAGCAGATTTAGACTGGATATTAGGAATAAATTCTTTACTATGTGGGTGGTGGAACACTGGAACAGGTTGCGCAGGGAAGTGGTTGAGGCCCCTTCCCTGGAGATATTCAAGGTGAGGCTCAATAGGCCCTGGGAAACATGGTCTAGTTGGAGGTGTCCATGCTGACTGCAGGGAGGTCATACTAGATGACCTTTGGAGGTTCCTTCTGGCCTCCAGGAAGGGAGGTCCCTTCCAGACCATTCTGTGATTCTATGACATATACACCCAGGCCACATGGAGACACTCCATTCTCTCCAGTTGCTGAAACTCTGGTGCACAACCCAGTGACCTGTGGACCCACACCCATGGCTGGCACTGATCCTCTGTGCAAGCATTCACACAGCCAGAGTTTCTTCACCCAGGAGGCAGAAACGGAGATCAATGAGAAGACAGGATAGACAGTGCTGATCAACCCCTGATCACATACCTCTGGCCCCTTGTAAAATAAGGGGAATACTAGACACCTATAGGAAAAAGCATCTCAGGCAGGGTCCTGAATATCTGGAGCATGGTTCCTTCTTCTTCCAGGACTATGCACCAAGATGTGCTTATCTCCCTACCACAATAAGGGTTTTTAATTACCTTTTACATCATGAAATGAAGCTTTACAGCAAGTTTGAGGAGTTCAAGTTCTCTGCTAGAAAGAAGAGAAATGAAAAACGCATCATGTCAGTTTCTTATAATACTGTGAAAATTCCAACCAACAGCCCAAAGCATGGATATGTGTAGCTGCAGTTTGGGCTTTGGCCCCTGTTTTACATTTATGACATAGTGGAAGAACTGATAATGGTGGGCAATTTTCATTTTAATGACCAAGGGCTAACCTCATAAACAACAACTAACAGACCACAGTCACAGGCTAGCTATGTCACGCTGTACCTAACACCTGAAAATAAAAGCATATTCCATAGCTCATCAATGTTTGTGAGACTGAAGCTATTTCGATACAAGTGAGCATAATAATATTCATAGGTACAGCATAGAATTATGTTGTGACTTTTTTTAACTGTTTTCAGTGTAGAGTATTATATTTGTTTTAAAGAGCCGACTACCAAATGGTTGCATCTGGGAAGGGTGTTTCAGAGATATAAATCTGCATTTTTGCACCAGTGCCTGTCTGCAGAAGACTGAACTTACACAAGGACAAATCCTATCACTTGTCTAACACATTGTCATTTTACTACACACATAGGTCCACTAATTTTAAATTACTCCTAGGCTAAGACACTGACCAAAAGGAGGAAGTGTCACAAAAGCCAAAGCAGAATGAACCAGACAGATTTATGCATTTTCACTGAGCAGGCTGACTGAGAACTTGACCAATCAGAAGCCGAATGTTGATGGGGAAAAAAAAAATGTTCCCCTGCACAAAAATGTTTTTAACATAGGTTTGTAGTTAAACGTTTTTGTAACACCTTTTTTTTTTATGAAAAGCCAAGTACAAATGAATAGCTCCTTTGTAGAAAAACACCTATTGTTTTTTATTTAATTTGTTTATATTTTAAATACCACTGGCTCAGGAAGTCCGACAAATCCTGTTTCGCAGGAGAAGAGAGAAAAACATTGCTGACTGACAGTTTTTTGGGAGGATCAATGTTGGTGTAAATCATCCCACCCTTTTCACTAAACATTTTTTTCCAGAGACAGCTGGGCAGCTGAATGATTGCTTATCCAATTTAATTATTTTCTAAGGAAAGTTCCCATTGTGCAAACATATTACAATTCCTCTTGTTCATATGTAGGTTCTTGTCTACTGTAGGCCAGAGAGAGGCTTGTCCTACCAGTTTTGTATCATTAGCCATGAAGGCCTGATTTTCTCACTAGAATTAAAAATGTAGAATGCAAAGACAGAAAAAGCAATAACTTTTTCCAACCACTACTTCCTATGCACTTACAAAACTGCTTTACAAAAATGGTTAAAACTATTGTTTTCTTCCCATCAAAGTAAATGGAGGACACATGACCACTCTATGGAAGCAACATAGCAAGACAGCAGTGAAAAGGGGAACTGCGAATGTTTCAGTGCCCACTGGAAAAAAAAATAAAAAAAAAAAGAAAAGCCTGCTGTGGAAAAGAAAACATGCTTGCCTGCTAAAGGAAAGCATGAGTAATTCAATGGGGCTGCTGTTCAACAACAGTTTCTCCTGGTGAAAATATTACTTCTGTAATGCAGCCAAGGTGAATGTCAGCTTAGGTTATCTGCTGTGGAAATGCCAGAGATGTGGGTGAGATCTTCACAGGAAGACTTAGCAGACATACATTTAGCTGTGAGGTCCAACAGCAAGTTTTCTTTAATCAGTTACGTTGTCACCCCTTTTTGCTTCATACCCTTTCTCCTCTGTAGCTTGTGTACTCCCTGTGCCTCATCTTACCTTCTCATTTACCCTGCTAAAGAGGTATTCATGGGAGAACATTCAGGGCTATACCCAGGGCATTTTGGCACAGTTCTTTTTCTCCACAATCCACAGTACAAAACATGGGACATCTCAAACTACAATAACTCTTCAATAAGCACCATTGTGTTTTCAGGAATGAATCAGCTCTTCCTTGCTTCCCCACCA
Source organism: Pedionomus torquatus (assembly GCA_013398155.1). Lineage (NCBI taxonomy): Eukaryota > Metazoa > Chordata > Aves > Charadriiformes > Pedionomidae > Pedionomus > Pedionomus torquatus. The sequence continues at coordinate 36,975 of VZRU01002857.1, read as the reverse complement.
AATTCTCCTCCTTATGACCCTGATGACCATAAAGAGCTATGGAGTTACTTTCCATGGAAATTCAGGAGAAGGGAGACAAAGTTTTTGTCCCACCAGTGACCTGGGTTCACTCATGATCATAATTCCATTAGCCTAAATTTGGGGTAGCTCTGTAGCAATACTAACAAACCAGATTAGCAATGGCAAAAGATCTCATCAAGCCATTAGTCTTATAACATTTTCAGACAGATGCAGTTACCCAGTACTGCCAGTGCTATAATACCTCTCATAGTGAACTGTGATTCCATAGTAATGGCCCAGCTCTTTTCTGATCTTTAACATACACTAAACTTTGAGTGATGTGAACCCGACTTTCACATTGTTGCCAGACATTTGGACCTACTTTGTACAAAGGGTATATTTACAGATAATGCTGCTAAGCTTCAGGGAAAGCATTTTCTTCTTTCCACATTTATAAGGTGAGCAGAAACCACTCTTTACAGCACTGTCATCCACCTGGAAGTGCTGCCATACTAAGGGAGAGAATCTTGGTAGACACGGAATGGGAACACTAGTAGAAAAGTTAAAAAAAGCTCATTATAGCTGCAGCCTGGTGAGCAGTCTTGGCATTCGGTTATTCCCTAGGAGAGACTGATGTGTAAAGATCATTTCCTGCTTTCTTATGCACTCTCCTACTAAAGAAACTGAACATTTCCTTAATTAATTTAGTGTAGGCTGAATAGAGTGTTCAACAATGAAAATAGAGTTTTATCTACATTTTGATAAAGAATTTATATTACTATTAAAAATACCATTGGAATGAAACTGATAGAAGCTAAGATGACTCAAAAAGTCCTTCAAAAGAGAGGGAGCGTGACAAGAAAGAAAGGTGTTCCAGAACCATCAGGATATTCGGCTTCTGTGCTTGTTAATCCATTTACTACTGAAAGGGTTTTTGAAACATCTTCAACAGTAT